>BMAO01012971.1:0-55605 GCA_019973975.1 Trichonephila clavata
ATTGTAACGTTTCCCCATCGCTAAATGATTATGCATGGGTGGTTTTGCAATAATAATGTCACATCTCGTTTAGGTTTATTAGAAAACCTTTATTTTTAGGGTTCACACAGCTGAGAAGACATCACAGGAAAGTACACAAAATACACTTAACACTTAATTGACAGACGAGCACAAATGAAAAAGAGGAAGAACTACTACATGTTGTATTGGCTACGAACTACATAGTACTAACTAATAAAGTTATAAAGTTCACGCGGCGCCGCAGGTGGCGCTAGCAGTTCAGTCAAAGTTATGGGAACTGTTACAGTCTCCCCCTCTGGCCCTGACGCCGCCTCGGCGAAGGTCCAGGAATTGTCTTTCTTGGCCTGCCTCTTTTACGAAGAGGTTTTAGAGGCTTAGATGATGGATCTTGATGAGGACGTAAAGCTGAGGTGTGATAGACTCCAATAGGAACATCGGGATCTTCAGGATTTGCCACTTCAAATGTGGTTGGAGATCGTTGGCTCAGAATAACATAGGGACCATCTCTGCGTGGCATAAACTTTGACGTTCGTTGTCGGGCAGAACTGCTCAAAGGATGTTTGTTAACCCAAATACTATCACCTATGTTGAATTTATGGCTTGGCATACGACTTTTGTCTGCGTATTTCTTACGATAATCTTGTTTCGATTCCACACGTTCCTTTATTTGTTTCGTCAGGGTGGCGAATCTTTTTAGATATGGAGTAATCTCCGATACAAAGTTATCATTCTGGATCACACTTCTGATGTCATGGTTTATGTCATCAGTGGTCCGAAGTTCTCGACCGAACTGAAGAAAAGCTGCAGTTTGATTGGTGGTTTCGCTTTTATGGGTATTCATTGCAAAGCGAATAGATGGGAGTTTATCGGCCCATTGTGTGTGATCATCTCCAACTAAGATTGCAAGTCGAGGCTTTAAATCTCTATTTTTCCTTTCCACTGGATTGGCTTGTGGATGGTAAACTGGAGTGAACACTTGATTTATATCCAGCAGATAACACACTTGCTGCATGACTGCACTGACAAACTGTGCTCCGTTGTCGCTGAGAATACGCCTGGGTAGGCCATATCGCAAGAAGACTTCTTCTAGAAGAGTGACAGCACATTCTTTTGCTGTAGCATTGGGCAGTGCAAAGAGCTCGACCCACTTTGTTGCGTAATCCTCAACAATTAGAATCCACTTTTTACCGTCAGAGGTTTCTGGTAATGGACCAAACAAGTCTATGGCGATAGTTTCAAAACGTTGACCGTACACTGGAGTCTGTAACAAACCAGATGGTTTCTGATTTGATGGCTTGAACCTGTTGCACTCATTGCAATTTTTGATATATTCCTGAATGTATTTTCTCATTCCAGTGAAATAATATCTCTGAGAGATTCGATGGTACGTACCATCAACTCCATAGTGTCCAGCAGTTGGGAGTCGTGGTATTCTTGAAGAATATTTTTCCACTCATGAGAGGGGGATCACTAGCTGGGCTTCTTCTGATTCGGAGTCAGGAGAGTACCGATATAAAAGTCCTTGATTCATTATGTATCCACGTCTCGTCCAATTGGCGTAGTTTTCATCTTTCACAAGGGTTTCAAAGGATTCAATTATTTTCTTAATATCTCCATCTTTCAGTTGTTCCGCTCGTATGTCTGCAGTGCTACGACTAGGCATGTCGATAGTCACGCTACACAACTTCACAGAACTCTTCCTTGTGTCCACATACGGGACGGGATAATAAGTCAGCTATGACATTTGCTTTTCCTGGAATGTATTCCATTTTCAGGTTGTATGATTGGAGTTGCAGAGCCCACCTTGCTAGTCTACCTGAAGGCGATTTTAAGGTGAGAAGCCATTTTAGGGGTTGGTTGATCGGATGCAACGGTAATTTCTTGGCCCTCAATGTAACCTCGAAATTTGTTAAGTGCCCAAACCACGGCGAGAGCTTCTCGTTCGGTGGTTGAGTAATTTTTCTCAGCAGCAGTTAACAACCGACTTGCATACTCTATAGGATGCTCTTCTTCGCCTTTACCTTGCAAGAGGACAGCTCCTATGGCATGATTACTAGCATCAGTGCGAAGAATGTAGGGTTTCGTGGCATCACTTTGTTTCAAAACAGGAGGACTTGTTAGAAGTTGTTTCAAAGTTTGAAAAGACTTTTCTTTCTTTCTCCCCAAGACCAGATTCTATTCTTCTTTGTAAGGTTGCTGAGAGGTCTGGCTACTTCTGAAAAATTAGGTATGAATCGTCTGAACCACGAACAGGTTTGAAGGAATGACTGCACTTGCTTTACATTCTTGGGAGGAAGCATCTTTCTGATAGCAGAAGTTTTTTCAGGATCTACTTCGACGCCTGAACTTGTGATGTAGTGTCCAAGGTATTTTACCCTATCACAAGCAAATTACATTTACTACGATTTGCATGTAGTTTGAATAGTAAAAGTCTCTCAAATACAGCTTTGAGGTCAGTAAGATGTTTTCGAAGGTTTCGGACAGGATTATGATGTCATCAAGATAAGAAAGTATAAGAATGTCACTTAGGCCACTGCGAAATTTGTCAATAAGTCTCTGAAATGTGGCTGGGGCCGTTTTCAAACCAAAAGGCATTCGAAGGTAGCGAAAAGTTCCAAATGGACAAACAAATGCTGTTTTGTCCCTGTCAGAAACACAAACATTCACCTGGTGGTAACCTGATTGTAAATCTATAGTTGTCATAAAAGGTGTGTGCTTCGCTTCGTGAAGCAGGTCATCCATTCTAGGTAACGGATTAAGAGTCGGCCACTGTCGTAGCATTGAGGCCTCTATAATCGATTACAAAGCCGAATTTTCCCGTTCGGTTTTGGAACGAGCACTACAGGGGCTGCATACGGAGATTCACACTCTTCTATGATGTTCTGTTCCAAAAGTTTATCAAGTTCCTGCTTAAGAACTTCTTTCTTTGCTGGAGGTAATCTATACGGAGGCACCGAAACAGGAGGGCTATTTCGGTGTTGATACGGTGTTCCATAAAAGGAGTGGGCTCTCCCCTGGTTCAAACACAGTTTCGTACTTTTTTAGCAATGTTCCCAGTTCATTTTTCTGGTCAAGCGTTAGACATTTACCTTCATCATCACGCAGTAAGCATGTATTTTCCTCAAGGTTAGGTCTGCTTTGGACTTCTTGAATAATTGCTTCTTTAACAAAATCGTAGGTTCGATGGGGTGAGTCACTAAAGAACCAGTTGCGATGTTTCAGGTTTAAAACAATGCCAGCTTTCTGTAAAAAGTCCATTCCCAAAAGTGTTCTGTTTCCTTTAGCATAAGGCAAAATTATTAATTGTGTACGGATTACACGTTCTTCAAGTCTGATAACTACACTGGTTGTGTAGACTTCCACCTCGGACTTATGGCCGTCAGCGAGGGACATAGTGATTTGAGTCTTTTGGAAATTGGCTCCTTCTTTTTGTAAAAGGAGATACAAGGTTTCGCCAGCAATTGAATGACTGGCTCCACTATCGGCGCATGCAGTGCCCCATATGCCATTTACAGCTAACTTCAGCACCGCACTTTGATTTGGAGTTAAAGAGCATGAATGCAAACTGATGTTGCCAAAAGTTGCTGAGTCCTTATTCACTGCTGGTTTGCAATTTGGACATCTGGGTTTTGTAACCCCTGGCTTACCACAACCATAACAAGATACAGATGGCCTATCTGATCTGTCATCAGTTTTCAGTTTATCACCTCTATTGAAAGATGAAGTAGGACCGGCTTGGTTGGTTTTATCAAATCTACTATCATATGAATTTCTTTTTGGAGCGTAAGGTTTAGAAGAATTTTCTTTTGAGTTGACAGTCTTTTTTACTGAAGTAGTATTTCGAATGAGGAAATAAGCATCCAATCTGTCAGCTAAGTCTGAAGGTGACACCCATTCTGACCATTCATGCATGAAGTGTTCTCTTGTTTCGGGAGGTACATGTCTTTTAATTTGGTCAGATATGATTAGGTCTTTTAACTGTTGAAAGTTGACAATTTTCAATTCGTTCAACCATCCTTCGAAATAACTTTTTATTTCAAAAAAGTAATCTCTCCATGTGTTCTCTTGAACTTTCTTGTGTTGCCGGAAAAGTTGTCTAAATTTTTCCGCGGAGAGTTTGAATCTCTTCAAAAGCATTTCTTTGACATGCGTATAGTCTTGCGCTTCTTCTTCGGATTCCCTAGCGATGAGTGTGGCTAAGTCACTTGGCAAGGCTCCAATTAAATATGCAACCCATTGGTTATCAGGTACTTTTAAAAATTTTAATTGTCTCTCAAATAGTTTGAGAAATATAGCCATGTCGTCTTCTTTCGAGTTAAATCTGGGAATCAGATTCTTCAATTCTAATTTAGGCTGCTCCGAGATATCAGTGTCGTTACTTTGCGGAACTCCACTCATTTTGGCTTCAAGTTGCAGTTTCAATTTCTGCAACTCAAAATCCATTTCAGCCTTTCTTCTTTCCAAGTCAGCTGCCTGTTCGGCTTTCTTTCTTTCTTCTTCTTCCGCCTGTTCGGCTTTCTTTCTTTCTTGTTCTGCTGCTTGTTCGTCGTTTTTAATTTTTTCGAGCCGTTCCTCAATTATATTCGTAAATAAATTTTTTATAGAAGCTTCTTCGTATTTTTCAGAATTTACAATCAAATGTTTTATGTCTAAAATTCGTAAATCTTCACCCACAGAGAGTCCCATTTCCCAAGCCAACTTTCTCAAATCCTCTTTTTTTCCTTTCGTGAGAAATGCCATACTTTCTGTGATAAAGTTCAGTTCGGAAAAAAAAAAGTTAATGAAATGGTTTTCTTTTTGAGAAAAAAAAAATAGTATTTTCCTAACACACTGAAGCTGAAATCAAAACACTGAAAACTTTCATTTAAGAAAATATCAAAAGAAAATAAGAGTTATAAAAAAAGTTAGAACATAAAATGCATAATAAACTTGTACACACAGGTTTCCCTGAAGAAATATATTGAATTTATAAGAACCAGATAATTCTCAAATGATTACAACATTTCACAGTATATCTCAGAGAAAAAAAAAAGAATATATAATGAAAACACTTTTCGGTCGGATTTATATTCCAGCTGGGAAAAAAATACATTACTCATCAAACCATAATAAAAGTAACAAAAGATGGTTTTCAATCTCCTTTTCTTAGTATCAGCACAGCGGATGTTATGACTAATTCAGCGCAATTGAGTGATCATAAATTAGTGCGCGGAGAATAAAATTAGCTTACTCGAGCAAAACGAAAAAAGCTTACGAAATGTTTCAGTTTAAATGAGATTACATATGCATGCAAATAAAATAACATAAGAAATACGATTACACTTGCAAAAGAATTATTCTTGACAAAATGAATTTTAAGAATTCCAATTTAGAGTATTCAGTTGAAATTCGTTTTAGTTAGAAAAGATTATTAAGAGCTCTTTTGTGATAACGGAATAATATTTCACAAAATATTAATAAAATGTTTTCACAATGGAAAACCAGACCTCTGAGCACTAATCTGCTTAGGTATACTTATACACAAGCAATTAATAAAACTTTTCAATAATTTTGTTTAAACACAATTATGCAATAATGACGTACGCTTTAGGTAAATTCAGATATGAAAATGCATTCAAATATAATGTTTCAAAGTAATTTCTTTTTAGAAATAATAATTAAGCAATGGACTGCTTGCGACACATAAAACATACAAATATGTGAATATATGTAGATAAGAAAAGTTTTTTCTATTATTTAAGTATAGTTCTAATTAAAATAAAAGAACAATTTTTCAAAACAAATATATTTTGTCACCTTGACAGTTTAAAATTTAAGAATAATTAAACTTCAAGATGAAATTTCCTTTTGATTCGAGATGAATCGCTAAAATTACAATTATGTTAACAAATAAAGAACATTTACTTTGAAAATGTTAATTACTTTCGATTCGAGATGAATCATTGAAGCACAATTCTATGTAGAACTCTTTAACATTCAAAATAAAGACAACTTTCGATTCGAGATGAATCATTGAAGTAAAATTCTATTTAGAAGATACAGAATTGTTTACTTTTAACAAATCTACTTTTGATTCGAGATGAATCATATATGAATGGTTTCAAAACAATATTGTCTTTAAGACAATAACGATTCAAGGAATCGTTAATTTTTTTTTTTTTGATGAATTTAATTCAATAGGATCAAGGTGATCTTAGAAATCAAAAGTGAAAATAGTACTTATCCAAATATGATATCCTTTTGCTCAGCTGGGCCTCACTGGGCGCCAGATTTGTGACGTTTCCCCATCGCTAAAATGATTATGCATGGGGTGGTTTTGCAATAATAATGTCACATCTCGTTTAGGTTTATTAGAAAACCTTTATTTGGTTCACACAGCTGAGAAGACATCACAGGAAAGTACACAAAATACACTTAACACTTAATTGACAGACGAGCACAAATGAAAAAGAGGAAGAACTACTACATGTTGTATTGGCTACGAACTACATAGTACTAACTAATCTATACTAATAAAAGAAAGAGTTTGTGTGTGTGTGTGTGTGTTTCAGCTGTTCCGGCGAAATTAAGCAACCCAGATGTATGAAACTTGGCATGTAGAAGCTAAAGGTCGATATGCTATTAACCTCGAAGAGTTTTTTTCGAAATTCACTTTAGATTTTTTTAAAATTCAATTTTTAAGCGATTTTTCAGCTAAATCTGTACTAATCAGAGAAAAGTTTGTGTGTTTCAGCTGTACCGGCGAAATTAAGCAATACAGAAGTATGAAGCTTGGCATGTAGAAGCTATAGGGTGTTATGCTATTAACCTCGAAGAGTTTTTTTCGAAATTCACTTTAGATTTTTTTTAAATTCAATTTTTATGCGATGTTTCAGTTAAATGGAGATATGACGTCATCAGCCATGCCAAGTCATAACTTTGCGAAAATAAATGTTTCGAGCTGTTTTGGGGGGAATTTCAACACATTTTATAGTAAATATACTTATTTATGGTTGTATTTATTCGTTTTTTTTCTCTTAGTGGAGGAATTACAGTTGTTTTTCGAAAAAAATCATCCTAAGAAAAAAAAATTTCTAAATTTCATTTTTCCGATTGGCAACACTACTTCGATAACAGTAGATTTTTCAATGTTTTTCAATGTGAATCGTATTTGATAAAAGAAATGACAGAATTAAATCTAAACCCAGAAATGGTTCAGAATAATCATACAAAATATAAGCAAAACAATGCATATTAAACTAATTTAGTTATTGAAAAATATATAACAGGTTTAGCTGGAAGACTGATGCATCTTTCTATCAGAATACAGTCTTAAAAAAATTAGTCAGATTTTGGTGGATATAGCGTGATTTGCTTTGTGCCAATTTGGTTGTGGTGATGCTAATATGTAAGAATACAAAGGCTAATACAAATTTTTATTTATATATGAGGTTTTCTTTTTGTTAAACTGAAATTAGTGATGCTATCAATCTGCAGTTATATTTAGGCGATGCATAGCGTGAAACTAAGTCAGCATGACCATTTGGTCAAAAATATAGGTATTTATGTATTATCTCAACCTATGATGGCATTATATGAAACGAAGCACATGGTTGCCAATTCAGTGTGGACAACACATAGGAAATTATTGCTGTTGTCAACTTGATGAGTTATTAATAGAGTTGGCAATTGTTGCAATAATACATAAGTACCAAAAAATCTTCCTATAATATTTCAGTTCTTACATATTATCGCAACCTATTAGAGACATTACATGAAACAAAACACATGGTTGCCAATTTAACGCGTACAACACATGTGAAATCAGCGTTGCCAACTTGGCGAGTAATTTTGAACAGTGGCATTCGTCAATAAAATCTTAAGTTCCTACATTTCCTTCTGTTAAAAAAGGGTACTGTTTTTCCTGATACTAATGTATTAGAGTCACTACAGTCAAAGTGGCTTTTTTCACCAAAATTTGATTTTTTTCCCATATAAGAATCTGTTATTTTGATATTGTGGTGCAAATTTTACTGCAATGACGCCAATACATAAGTACCATTTTCCTTTATAGGCAGATTCCATGTTTTTCCATTGTAACAAAAAAAGTAGAAAAAATGCAACTGAAGAAAATGACACTCAATTCAAACTAATTGAGATTAACAGATTGTCAATATTGTGATTTTAAGTTAGAATTTCTATTCACGTATAAGATTTTGCTTATGGTAGTTTCATCAAATCTTTATTTAAAGTAGCTTTTGGTTTGAATTAATATTATAATTTCTATACTATATGTAAGGTTACTTTTATATTTATTTGTTTCTTTTATTTCAATTTTAAATATTTAAGATTTTCTGCTATGTGTTTTTTTATTGTTCAAAACTTTATGGCAATTTTATCAAAATTAAGGCTTACTTTTTCTGTTTTAGATAACGTTTTAATTTAAATTGATGTTATAATTCCTATTTCAGTGTCACAGTTTTATTTTTTCTGAACTATCCTTTTCTTGCGTATCATTGTTGGTGCAGTAATTATGTGATACAAAGACTCACACACACACAAAAAGTCTACTTTTCAGCCTAATAATAATTTGTGAGGCCTTTTGTAACCAGAATCTTCGATCATGATTACCTATTCATGACACAAATATCAAAGGGTTTTTTTTTTTACAATCAATGAAACTACACCTTCACTTCTCACCAGAATTTTTTTTTTGTCATGTCCATTTCTTCACAAAAAAAAAACATCTGTTAGAAAAATTATGGATGAACACGGAGACTATGGATGCGATTAAATGCTCATCAAAGTAATTTTCCTTCTGACAAATCTGTTCATATGCAGATTGTATATATGCATTGTCACATGCATTGTATACATTTTTTTACATTTAAATGTTGTATGTTTTACATATCGATGCCATTTTCTGTTGTTGAAGATAAATATTCATCCTTACTAATAATAATTCCTTCATCAGCATATTCAATATTTTGTTCAATGTAGAGAATATTACTTAAAATATAACAAAGAAAATGACACTGAATTCAAACTAATTGTTCTTAACATGTTGGTAATATCGTGAAGATAATGCTTCATATTTATGAGGAACCAGTATGTATCATGTTGTTTTTTTTTGCGTGTCGCAGTTTTTTGCCTTATGGTCCTTATGATCGATACTAATTCATCTTTGTTTTAAATGAGAAAAAGTCATAAATTTAACAAAAAGCTATTTGCTGAAACTATGATAAGGTGACCTTGAAATAATATTCTCATATTTTTCTTTGGAATTCCATTTTGACCAGATTTTTCGTCATGACTTAACTTTGTTTCTGGCAATCTTGCAAATCAGAAAACTGTATCAGGTGTGGTCGCAAAAATGTTTGCACAGAAAAAGGATGCACCTTGAAAAGATTTTCTCATATTTCCCTCTGGGTTTCTTTAAAATTCAGTGTTGAAATGATTTTACGTTGCTTCTGATAATCTGTTCCTCGCGTAGTTTCTTGGAGATCATATGCATATTTTATGTTATCATACTGTCCATATACGATATATATATTTTAATTATTACTATAGTTATTTATCATTGTATGTACTCATTCTTTTGCTCTTTGCAATCAAATTGTAATTTTTAATAGAAATATTGCAAAAAGTATTGTTTTAAGAATGTGTTTTTTAACAATATGGTTTATTATTTGTTTCATTTAGTACTGTTGTTGGTTCTGGACTATTTCAACGGGGACCTGTTTTAGGTAGATTTTAATTTTAGTTCATACTAATTAAAATTTTTTTAGTATTGAATTACATCTAATACTCTATATTAAATGTATTGCAGAGATGTTAGATAGTATTATATGAGGTATGGGTACAATGCTAATTTAATTTTTTTTTTCAGTTGAAGGCTTTCTAATATTTTTTATTTATGATAGCATTTAGTGAATCAGTTTATCATCATTCTTTCGGTTCATCTATTGCAGGTTGTTTCACCCATAGTTCCCATTGCAGAAACTTACAACTGCTATCACTTTTTCTTTAATAATTTTTATTTATATTTGCATTCATTCATATCTATTTACTCTTCAACTTGCTAATTTTCTCTCTTACATTGAAATATTTGTTTTTGTTAAATTATTATTTACTTTGAGGCAAAATTGCAATTTGTTTAAAATTATTTATAGTGAAAACATTCATTTGAAAAAAAATATTTTTAATTTTTGGTTATACTACTTTTTTCATACAGGGTTTATCCTCACTAAAATATTATAATTGCTATAATAGATGAATTTATGTTTTTAACACTTAACCCGTGCGAAGAACGGGCATTTCAGCTAGTAAAGTTATAAAGTTCACGCGGCGCCGCAGGTGGCGCTAGCAGTTCAGTCAAAGTTATGGGAACTGTTACAATATTACAAACTGAATGTTCTAAAAGAAAAGGGTTTTTATTGAATTCTAATTGATTTTTTACTGATTTTATTTCAAAGAGTTTTTTTTTTCTTTTTTTTTCTTACATAAATTAAATATACATTATGTGAAAAATATCTTGATTTCTTGGGTATTGCATATTAGATTTCTAATTATTATTTACTGTTTTCCGATTAATCTGTTTTTACCATTTGTAACTGTTTAATATAATGAATTTTTCAAAATGTGTTACAAGAGGCAAATTCAGATTGCACTTACAGAAATGAAATTTTCCATATTTATTTAAATAATGCACGGATTTAAGGTATCTTAAATTTTTGATTCAAATAAATTCTAAAACCTGCTAATTGTAACACAAGAAATGGGAATAATTACTGATAAATAATTTGAATAATTTGAAAATGTTTTATAAATATCGCGCATTCTCTTTTTCTCTCATAAAATTCTTAAAAATAAATATTAAACTATTTCTATCATTTTAAATAGAAATAAAAATGTATGCATAAAGTGAGAAAAATGCGATAGCTGTCTGATATTCTCCATTTTCTTTCAGTTAAAATAAAAATCTAATCACATAAAAAAAATGTAAACTCACTTTGGAATAGTGACTCTCGCTAATTCGAACTTTCGATAATACGAACCTCTCGCTCATTCGAAGTATATGCTCAGCCCCTAGAAAAACTCTTGATATTTCGAACTACAACAATACGTTTTGGTATACTCAATATTTCGAAGTAAAATCTGTGGCTGGGTAAACAACACGCAATAATTCGAAGCTATCTTATAAAATTCTCGACAATTCGAACACTTACTATCTAGAGCCCTATAGCAAACAAGTTGTAGATTACATGCTTTGTGTTGTATTGTCTCTACGTGTCTCCCCTGTAACGTAGCTCCTTTGATGATCATCTGTCTGGAACTCCTTTGTGTTTTCCGGTTCCTCAGGCGAAAATACACTTTTATTGCTTTCCTTTTTCAAGTGGACAGTTCTGGCCACACATGTTGTCTGCCGTCCATATCTTTCGCTAAACACATGACCTGCTACTTATGTGTTCAGAAAGTATAGCCCGCTATTGTGATGCGCAGGATTGTGTTTTTTGCGTTGGACTGACAGAACTATTTATGGATCATCTGTGTAACTTATAGCATGTGGCACCAAATGCGGCATGGGTGACACTAGACCCTGCCTTGAAGAACTAATGGTGTTCGGGACAGTGTCTGAGGAAACCGGGTGCGAAACGATTTCATTTCCAATGAGGAATGGAAGAGAATTGGTGGGGCGTGAAAGAGAATTACTACATAAATATAGTTTTTTTCCATAACCTTTAACTTTTGCATACAGAGGCGGATTAAGATAGTTGGAGGCCCCTGGTGGTAAAAGCTTTGAGGCCCATGGGCTTAAGAGTCGAAAAACTAAAATAGTGAAAAGAGTCGCTTACTTTAAATTCTCAAAATAAAATGTATTGTTATAGTAAAACTCATCGGCTAAAAAAAAATCTTAACAGTATACAAAAAAATTAAAAACCTTACTTGAGAGCTTACAGTTTTGCTATACAGTTTGATTTCTCTTTGAAAAATTCATCAATTATTTTTACCATATCTATTTTGTTCAAAACATTTTATTCTGTATATAATATGGCTATGTTGTGCAATTAGTCTTTTCTCCCATAGTACTTCTTAAATTATTTTTAACACGTTTTAAAACTGAAAAAAGATTATTCACCTGATGCATTCGATATCGGTATTGTTAAAAATATTTTCTAAAGTTTTTCTACATTAGGATTTCTCTTGCATCTCGATAAATTTCAATAGCGGGGGTTTCAAAGTATCTTTGTTTTCTTATCATTTCTTGTTCCAAGGTGGCGTGGTTGGTTTGTCGCTGGCCTTTGTACTCATCAAGCTTGGGGCCCCTACCAGCGTTGGGGGCCCCTGGCGTCCGCCAGGTCCGACACCCGCTTAATCCGCCACTGTTTGTATAACAATTATACTGTATAATATGCACTTTTTAAAAATATTTTAAAGTAATTTTATACATATGTTCTCAAAATTGTTGTTTTATTACATAGTTTAAAATTTAAATGCGTTAGAAAAAAAATTCAGGAGTTTTTTCTTACCCTCTTGATTGTTCGAAGTTTTTTATTGGTCCCTTAAACTTCGAAATATCGAGAGTCGACTGTATCTTGAAAAAATTAAATTTATCGAACGATAAATATTTTTTCCCTTGCAAAACAATGACAAAAAGGTATCGATGGCTACTACTTCAGGCAGCTTTACTACAAAAAGTATTTTAGTCATTAAGAAACTAGTAGTAGATTGGAAATCAGCATAAAAAATACATTAAAATCAATAACAATATTTAAGATAGTGCGATAATTTCGCAACGAAAAATGAAGTAAAACACAAAAATTACGATAAAAAATGAGTGTGTTCAGGACTTTTTGCCACCACTGTATAATCAGTAGAAGACTTAGTATGCAAATTGTCCGCAAATCTTGAATATTTCGATATATAATTACTAACTGCTAATCTTGCACTGGATTCTAAGAGGTCGTCCATGAAACAAGAACAATATGTTCTCTCAAATGCAGATTCATTCAGGTAAGTCAGTCGCGTGAGTGAGTGAGTGAGTGAATATTAACGTCCCACTGTTCAGCTACGCGAGGGCTTTTAGGGACGGTCCGCGTAATTTTGAACCATGGTCAAGTGACGCGGACGACACCTGAGCTGGCACTCCCCTCTCCTAACTACCACACCCCACCACGGGAGGAAGTTTGAGCTCTCGGCAGATTTAACGTGCATCTCTCCCCTACACAGCGGGTCTTCAGTGGTACCGGGATCGAACTCATGACACGCTAACCACAATCCGATGCCTAGACCACTTGGCTACCGCGGCCAGGTAAGTTAGTCGCGTCGATTATTAAAAACCAATCCTTCAGTCTATAGCTGGCATCGTTGTTCTTTAAATATGTTTTTTTACTGTGCGCGTCTTCGGTTTTAATAAAGGCGGTCACCCAGTGGCGTAATAGAGAATGTTAGGGTCTTTCTGCGAAGTCAAGTTTTGGGCCCCAAGCCGGATCTTGCAAAGGATTCCACAACCATAACAAAATTTTGACTTTGGGCCCCCCGTAATGCGGGGGTGTACTTTACGCCACTGTGGTCATCCCAAAAAGTCTTGGTAGTCCACCGGTCTATCACGGTCGACTTAATGCCTACCCCTTGTAACTGGTCCATTCGCATGCCTCCAACTAATCCTTATGAAGGAAATCTATCTCTGTAAAAATTGTTCTATTGAAAACTTTCTCCCGAAGAAGATGCGATTTATGTAAATGAGAGCTTATATTTAAACATTAAATTTTAGGTTCGAGAGAGAGAGAGAGAGAGAGAGGTTAGGAGTTAGATGATAGAAGTTAGTGATTAATGTAAAGTAGTGGAAAGCTAGTTGAGATTGGCTCGTTGATTAATTACTTATATTTAAAATTGATGTTTGATTACTTAGTCAATAACATATATTTGAATTTAATTAATTTCGACTAGAAGTCGAATAGATGTGAACGGAATTAAGCTTACTTAGAACGTATATAACTGAAACGTTCCAAAAGTAAGTGATTCAATCCATAATTAAATATTAAATATCTCGTCTTCCTCGCTTAGAGGTGCATTTCCTATCCTGGGTTTGTGAAACTTATTAAAGGATTAATAAATTATATTTGTTTTGTGATTATGGCTGATATTCATTCTATATAACTCCCAATCACTAACGGATGCCAGGGGACATCCGTTACACCCAGCAGTAGAACATCCTTTCCGTCTAGGTAGATTCCGATTAATTATTTTTTTCTTTCTCCGCGCTACCACGATCCACTCCAATGTACATGCTATTGCTTAAAAATTAATAGATGCCCCATTCTCAATGAAGAAATAAATAAATTATCATGCTATTTATACACAGGAAGTTCTTTGTACGATGAGCCCGAATCATAAACAGATGTTTGTATCGACAGTATAATCGGTAGACTAATTGACTAAGCCATAATAGAAACAGAGTTCATAGACTCAAAATCAAAATTCAACCTGCGAAGCAACTTTCAGCTGTATCAAATATCATACTTGACAGACGATAAACACAACGCTCGCTTTTAGCGTAACAATCACAGAAACACCTGCTACATTTTCACATTTGAATGGTCTGAGGCTTCCAGACAAGAAAAACAGAACTTGCTGCCTCTATCAAAACATAGGAATAGTCTGCGATGTTTGGGGATTAGAAAAATGTCAACTTTTTGAAGGAGAGGGGATATAATCCAGCTGAATTGTTTCGTAAAAGAAACACTATCTTTTACGAAAAGGAATTCAAGCTGTGCGTGGATTATGAGCAGAAGGAACCATTTTGACTACCTTCCATAAGTTTGTGAAATATGGTTTTTTTTTTCGGAGATGAAATTTATAAAGAGTTTATCACGTTCTTCATTAACGGATATCAACAGGGAAAACAATTTAAAATTAGCAATGTTGAATAATTAAAATCTAAATTTTAAAAAGTTAAGTGAAATAAAGGATAAATAAATATCTTATTAATTAAAGATACGAGTGTGTTAATTATAATTAACAATAGTATAATGTAGTGCCCGCTTCGTAAGCCTAAGGTTGTGGGTGCGACCCCGGCTGGAATTGATAGATTTTCTGGATGCAAAAATCGTAGGCACGCATGTCATATGATTATGTGGCATGTAAAAGAAGCATCGAGTATCGATTTGACTTTGGTTCTCTCGGCAAAAATAAATTTTTTTTGTTCAGCAATATTTAACATCCGACGAGAGTTTGAATTGAACAAATTTCAAACTTCACAATTTGGTAGTGGAAACCACCACCACTTGGGAACTTATGTCTGCAAAGGCTTAGTTGCTAATATGCAGCCCATAGAGGAAAAAAGGTACAATAAAGTTCAATTTATTGTATTTGCTTTGCATTATTATAAAGGCATTCTTAGCAAATGTAAAGCCCATATTTACATTACGCGTCATCAAAGGATTAGCCAGGCCAGTGGCGTAACGTACACCCCTGAAACCCCCGCATTGTGTGGGGGGCAAGATCCTAGGGAGGCAAAGACTGAAGTAATGGTTTGGAGTCCCAAACCTGACTTTCAAGGGCCCCTTTTATTCTCCGTTACGCCAAAGAGTCAGGCCTAGCTTACAGCCTCGACAGATTTAACATGCATCAGCCTCTCTAGATTACTAGTCCTCAGTGACTCTAGGACTTGAACCCAGGGATGTCTAAAGACTTTTTGAGACCCTGGGCCCCCTACACAAATGTAAGCCCCAACTATGACCCTTAAAAGTAGACAGTACATACGTTGTCAAATACTCGTACAAACAATAACCCTGTGACGTCGTCACAATGGAGGAGTCACCCCTATTCATTAGAGGCTCCACAGCTGGGGACCACGTGGCTTTAGCTGCATTGTGCTGTGCCGAACAGCTGGACTGTCAGCGACGGTGTGATTGGCGGACACTATGGGCCGGGCATCGCTGCATTATTTTTTTTTCATTCATGGGCAGTGATTGTACGTCTTCAATGCTGGCGCCTCTGCAGGCGGCGGCGAGGTGTTTGAAGTGCCAGATGTCAGCCGGGCCCTTGTCGCCGGGAACCTTTGAGAGGGACCGTACTTTTGTTATCTCTGCACGAATGGATGACGTGCAAGACCGTTGGTGCCGGGTGCAAAACCCTGAGGCCGGTCAATGGGGATTGATGAGGGGCGTGAAGTGAACCCGCCCCTAGAGTTTAAAACAGTGGACTCGGAAAAAAAGAGAGGACGGCGGACAGACTCCAACGAGAGATTCTAAAAAGAGAAGCCTGTGGAAAGGAAGGGGAGGACCCCGATCGACTCCGACGATTGACCTGCGAGACGTTAGGGACGGATATAGGAAGCAAGCACAAGGCGTGAGCCTCCGGATCCATACCGACGAGAGACTCCTGAGGCGGTACCCAACGGGTGACTGAAAAACGAAGCAAGGAGCGGACCCCTATGCAGACACCAATATGAAATAGAGCTAGCTGGTTGTATCAAACGAACACTTGTAACTAATATTTTTTCTCTATCCAATGATCTTTTGAATGTTGTCGTCAAATAAACATTTGATTAGATCACAGTAATAAGGTATTCTTTAATAATTAGCTTGGCGTACACCTTCAATCTAATTCCACGACGTTATAACCCGAAACAGATAAATGTACATGACTTAGAATCGCACAAACCGGATTGACCGACTGCCACCTTTTGACTAAAGAAGTAAGAATGGTGCATGGGGGTAGGCCTAGACCTTTACATGGACGACAGTCAACACATGTAGCCAGCAGTAAATATATCTATCATTCGAAATTCCCAGTTTTTCGAAGGATACAATTGGAAGAAACATTTGACGGTTGAAATTATTCGAATCATTACCTTATTAAGGCTGAGTCGAGAACAAGGCGAGGTCCTGGGCCCGGACACGGCCCATTCCTTAAGACGTCTCTGTTTGATACTACGACTCGGCAGAAATAACTCCAGTCCCGATTTCTTGACATTGACCACTAAGTTCTCCCAGCGAATGAATAAGTGTTTATTGGGCGTCACACAATAAAGCCCCACGAGAACTATTGGCAGAATACCCAAGAGAACCGAGCTCACCCGGAAGGTGCTGAGAGACGGGTATCGTAATTTTGAGACACGGTCAAGTGACGAGAATGACGCCTCTCTCCTAACTTGCACATCGCCAGGAACGTCGTAAGGCATGGGCCAACAGGGCCCGGGGCCTCATCGTCTCCTTGACTCAACCTTAATACGATGATGATTTGAATAATTTTTACGGCCAAGTGCTTTTCCCAGTTGTATTCTCCGAAAAACTGGGAATTTCGGACAATATGTTAACTGAATACATCTGATGACTGTCGTCTATGTACATGCCTAGACCTACCACCATACCCCATCATTACTCATTCAGTTAAAAGGCGGCAGACTGTCGAGTCGGTTTGTGCGATTGTAAGTCATGCACATTTGTTTGTTTCGGGTTATTGTTTGTACGAATATGTGACGTCGTATGCTATGTACTGTCTACTTTTGCAGGTCATAGGTGGGGCCTACATTTGTGTAAGGGCCCAGGGCCTACTTTTGCGTTGGGGCCTAGAGCCTCAAGAAGTGTTAAAACGTCGCTGTACATCACGCCAACAGGAGACTTTGAACCTCGACGGATTTAAAGAGCATCGTCCCTTCTATACAGAGAGCCTTCAATGACACTGGGGCTCGAACCCATGCCACGCCGGGCACGAGTTCGTGACCATGACCAGTTGGTTACCACGTCCATTTAAGCTGTCGCGGATACAAGTCCTTAGGGGAAGAAACAATTCTATTTGGCTGAATGATACGGTGGTTATATATCTATATACACTCAAGAGCCAAAACATTATGGCCACAACCTACATTTTGCAATGAACTCGCCTGGATGACGTGGAAGGCACGTAATCAGGTGGAAGTGGTATTTAACTGCTGCTGGAGAGTCTGAAGAATCATTCTTTAACTTACTTCTGTGTGTGATGGGAAAGGCTGCAGATCTAAGCGACTTTGATGGAGGGCAGATTGTAATGGCTCGGAACAAGTATTTCCGAAACTGCACGACTCGTGGGTTGTTCGCAATCTACAGTTGTTAGTACTTATGCAAAGGGGATGAATGACGGTGAAACCAGCAGTTGACGACATGGTGTTGGACATCCACAAGCTATCAAAGAAAAAGGTCGTCGGAGACTGTCTCGCTTGGTGAAGTAAAACCCGAGTCAGACAGTGGCTCAGCTGACAGCCCAATACAATGCAGGGCCAAGTAGAATAGTATCGAAGCACACTGTTCAGGGGACACTGTTGGATATGGGGCTACGCAGCAAACGTTCCACTCGTGTGCCTTTGCTGACCTAGCGTTATCGTCAACTGCGCCTGCGCTGGGGCCGGGAACATCGCGACTGGTCCATGGATCAGTGGGAGAGAGTTGCCTGGTCAGATGAATCATGGTTCATCACGCCGAAGGCCGTGTCAGGATACGCCGTCTTCCAGGCGAATAGTTGCTCCCTCAATGTACAGTAGGTCATACACAGGCCGGTGGGGGCGGTATTATGCTTTAGTGGACGTTCTCTTGGGTGTCCCTGGGACCCGTGGTTGTGGTAGAGCAGACCATGAATGCTACAGGGTATCTGAACATCATTATGGACCAGTTGCACCCTTACATGGCCTCTGTTTTTCCAGCTGGAAATGGAATGTTCCAACAGGACACCGCCCCGTGTCATAAGGCTAAAATTGTGTTGGAGTGGTTCCAGGAACATGATGCTGAATTCCAGTTAATATCCCGGCGACCTAACTCACCGGATCTCAATCCGATAGAACACATTCGGGATGTCATGGGACGGCAGCTCAGAGTTCAAAGACCACCAATTCGCAATATCTCGGATTTACGTGACCGTTGCTTAAACATCTGGATACAATCTGTCTCCGGCCATCTACCAAGGACTTGTGGCATCCATACCAAGGCGGGTTGAAGCTGTTTGGCGCTCCAAAGGTGGGCCAACTAGTTATTGACAGGTGGTCCTAATGTTTTGGTTCTTGAGTGTATATATAAATTGATGCTTGTATATATGAAATCGCCTCACGCTCCAACACCGTTGATTCAATCACTAAGAAACCTAGTATATAAATGCATTTTTTGTGGAGAAGGTTTTTGTGCTGTCCTCTTTACTACAGCTCCCCACTAGGTGGCGCTACAGCAAAGAAACTTTTGCACCGTTTAATCAATCGCTAAGTTGCCAACGTAGTCGCCAAAAGATGCCAACTTGGCTCTATCACCAACATTTCGCAATGTTTCCATTGAATCGTCCTCATAATGTAAGGAATGGCGTTGCTTGCAAATATTATAATTTAAACATAAGATAAATACAACAGAAAATAATATTAACGTATTACACATCCAAATGCAAATTATTTACACTATTTTAAGTGTTCATTACACAAAATTTGTAACCATGTGTTGCGTTTGCTGAGTAGATATTAGCTTAGGAAGGTGTTGTCAGAAATCGACCCACGAGAGAGTTACGGAATTCTTTTTATCAGCTATTAGATCTTCAAACTTAAAACTTAGCAAATATGTTTATTTTTTTGTTCAACTGAGATATTTAAAAAGCTTTTTTTTTTTTAATTTGCAGTTCACGTAAAATTAACTCATTAAAAACTTCTTCATCCTTCAATATGTTTTGTTTAATTTTTCGATTCACCCGTGCGGAGAACGGGTGTACGAGTTAGTCTGAAACAAATGTTTAAAACAAAATGCTAAAAGAAAACATACTAGTTCTCTATACCTGTTTTATATGTATAATATTCACACAAATCATTTCAACTTTTTTTTTTTAACAAACTGCCAACTGTTATACGTATAAAAAATTACTTTTGGAGAGCACTTTCAGAAAAAGATACGAATATTAAGTGTCACGAAAAAAAAAACCATTAAAAAAACGAATCATGCACATAAAAAGACATGATATACATTTTTACCTCATTCTTTTCCTAACAGCTAAATACTTTTCCAAAAAAAAATGAAAACTTAAAAAGGGGAAAAAAATTGCTAAAATGACATTAAAAATTCATCACGACATTTAGCAAAGCAAGTTTCGCGATAACACATGACCACAAGTAAAATAAACGACACGTTTTAGGGAGTCTTCTTTTTGCAGTAAATGATTCTAAAAAACTTCTTCTGAATTTTAATAACGTCACATCTTCAAGGGTTCATTATTCTGAGAACTTTTTTTTTTGGAGACCTGTTTGCGGAGAAACGCTTCCGAAATTTTAATATCTCCTGATTCGAAGTTTGAACTTGAGATCTTAAGACTGATTTCTTCGCAAACCATTTGTATTTCTCAGACGTGGAGCGCTCGTAAAAGCATTCTGTTACAAATTGTGAAGGATTTACGAAAAGTTTTGTGAAATATGGTGACTTTGATATAGAATACTGTTACATTCATTAACATTTATTTTCTTTAATTTATTTTGGCTAAAAAAAGTTTTATATTTATTTAAAGAAATAATTAACCAAAAGTGTTTTGAAGACACGTTGAGCATGTTAAATTGTTTTGTTTAAAGTACGACCCCCCCCCCCCCCAATTCCTACTATTAGCTCACTCTCTCACGAAAAAATATCTTTTTCAAATTTCCAATAGTTAATAAATTACTTTCTATTCCTCCAATCAAGTTCAAATAAATTGTTTTAAACTTGTAGTCGTTGGCACTTAATGTTAATACAGTTTTTTTCAAATATTAATTCATTAATTTAATTAAATTAATTACTAGTTTTCGACGCCAACTTAGATTCGTCTCCATTGTTGTAACAATCTAACTGCTAAAACGATGACAAAAGTTGGCATCGAAAGCCGGTTTTTCAGCCAAACTGGGTGCGCATTGTTACAACAATGCAGACGAATCATGCTTTTTTTCCAATTACTGCTATTTATTCACTCTCTCCCTATATATATTTTTCACACACATATAAATGTATATATATACAGTAGAACGTCGTTTATCCGAACGTTTATTATCCGGAGCGTCAAATAACCGAACCAAAGTCCGGATGTGTTTTTGAACAGTGCAATGATCAACAGTTGTTTCGCGTGAGACCAAAAGTGACGGGAAAACCTAAGGTGAGGGATATTTGGGGAATATCAGTGGTGTGATTTGGTAAACATTTGCGCGGTCAGTTTGTTTCCAAGTGAGGGGGTGTATACGTGCTCTTTTGTGGAGTTTTGTTCATGTAGAAACCTGGATGGCATGCGATGCAGAAGACTGTGGATTTCAAATGCTAAACGATGACGAGATTGTGACTTCCATGCAAGAAGAATCCGACCCTGTTGACGAAGAAACGGATGAAGACGAGGACAACAACTACAATGAAAGTAGCAAGGGTCCATCAAATGCTGACGCGTTTACTGTGTTAGAGATAGCTATGGAGTGGTACGAACAACTAGAGTGCTGTCCTTCTCAACTACTGCTGTTCAAGAGAATCAGAGGCCTTGCAGCGAGGAAACGAAGGTGTACAATGGTACAACGAAAAATAAGTGATTATTTTCCACAATAAAGGTAAAATTGCGACATTTTGCACCTATTTTTGCTTTTTCTTCAAGCACGTTTCCCGCTTGTGATGATTTTCAATAGTCGTATAGTGTCCCGGTTTCATATACTGCATAGATCGCATTCGGTTTTCGGTTATCCGAACAATCACGTATCCGAACGGTATCCGTTCCCAGGTTCGGCTGTATTGTAGGCCTTCTTTTAGCTCACTACAACTAAGCCATCGGGTGGACCGCAACACCTTGAAAAATTTAGAAGTAGCCCGTACCCTGGAAAAGTCTGCCCACCTCTGATCTATTCACTTGGGATATTAGAAGCAGGCATGGAATAAATTTGTGTTTGAATTCAAGCATGGAATTACTAATTCTCGCTTCCATATGAAATGGACAATCCTTCATATATAGAGTAGACAAAAGTGTTCGTACACTTGCAATTTCCTATAAAATTTAATGTTTTCGACTAATAAAAATTAATACATCGGAATTGTAAATTTTTTATGATATCTGCAACTTGTTCTTAATGGAATGGCATAATCACTTTTTTTAAAAATAGTATAACCATTATTTTTAAAAATTAATAATAAAAAACTACTGAAAAATTACGCCACAAAAGTCTTCGTACACTTAACAAAAATCCAACATAGGTTTAAATATTGTATTTCTTTCTTAATTTGGTATTTAGTTGGATACGGTGGGAGTGAGAAAAGTTACACATCTGACGCGAAACCGATTTTCGACTCCAAGCGAAATAAACAACACAGACAAAACAATTGCGCGTTTTAAGGTTTTTAATTAATATCTGTTCAACTAATTGCAATATCAAAATGAAAAATAGTTTACATCCTATTCTCAAACCTACTGAATATACGCACAAAATTTCATAAGAATCGGTCTAGCCGTTTCGGAGGAGTTTGGTTACAAACACTGTGACAGGAGAATTTTATATATTAGATATATATATATATATAATTTATATATAACTTGTTTATATTTTCAGTTTTACAATTACAAGCAAGGTCATGAATGTTTAAAATCACACCGGTGGCGTAACAGAAAATATTAGGGCCCCCTGAAAAGTCAGCTTTGGGCCTGAAGCCGTACTTGGGTCAGTCAAGCTTTGTGCCCTCTTAAGTCCTGTCCCCCTAGAGATGCTGGGGTGTACGTTGCGTCCCTACAGTGCACTATGAATCGATTCAAAAGCTATTGGAGACGGACGTCGTCATTTCGAGCCATGGTCAAGTGACGAAGCTGACACCCGACTCAGTGGCATAACGTACACCCCCGCAACTCCCACATCGTGGGGAGGGGGGACCCAAAGCCTGACTGCTGTCAAGTAACTACCCTTTGTAAAATCCAATTTGGGGGCCCAAGACCTGACTTTACGGGGGGGGGGGCAAATGTTCTTCGTTACGCCACTGATATGACTAAATTTTCACACCACGCCGACGTGGGGAAATACCACGAAATATTTAAAGAACATCAGCTCCTCTACACGATGGGTCTTCGGCGGTACTTACAGTGGCGTAACTTACACCCCCGAATCGCGTGTGGGGGGGGGCTAAGAGTTTTAGGGATCCAAGCAAAGTACGTATTTAACCAATTCTTAAAATATTAAAGGCAAAACCTAACTTTCCCGGGTAGGGACTAATATTCTCCGTAACGCCACTGGGCACTAGGGTTCGACATGCCAGCCATGAGTCCACGACCCTTATCACTCGCTAACCGTGTCCCCAACTTGCAGGAGGGTTGATAGCCGTTAAGTTGTTGCTGTGGTGTTGCTAATGCCACCTGTCTGTCGGTGTCAGATCGAGGTCTACGAAATTCATCGCGGTAAAGGGCTAGACGTACACTTGTCGTTAGCCGTAGCTTTGAGCACCGTAGAGACAATTTGGCACGGTTCCACCCCAATTTTGAGGAGAACACCCTGGAGGTGGTCAGGGGGCTTCCACCAACCCCACGAGAGGACTTGCGGCTCGATGGCTAATTAGAGTACCCACATGAGTTCTGTGTGACATCTATTCATTATCTTTAAGTTTGCACAAAAATTACCGTAATAATCAGAAGAAATATTCAAAAATTCGAAAGTAACGTAAAATTGAATCCAATATTGATATTGCAGTTAATCTCCATATTTGCCAGATTCCCCACTGAAGTAATATTCCTTAATATTTCCGAAAATGTCAGGATACATACTGCTTATTGAACTTAAATTTTATTTTAAAGTATCGTAATAAATATTTAAACTTACACATCTTACACTAATATTTATTAGGTACTATTATTGACTTCATAATATGTAATACTTTCAGCAGTTTATCAAACATTAAAAATTTACAAAGTAATTTCTTAGTTAAACAATTGGTAGTTAGGCCTATTAAATCTGACAAAGGACCCTCTTAAATGCATGATATACTAATGAGAATCAATATTTCTCTTTCCTATCCGCTTAAAATCGTCACTTGACCGTGCTTCAAAATTACGATGTCCGTCGCCAAAATGCCCTCGAGTAGCTGAACAGTCACTCACTCCGTTTAAAATAGATTTTGATTTTTTTTTTTTAAAAAAATCAAGGCGTAAAAGGGAGTGGGAGATTACATTTTATTTTTATTCCGAGATTTATAGAACTGTGCCAATATATTTTATTGATGCAAATAGAGCTTTAGAAATGACATTATAGATGAGATCCAAGTACCAGATATGACAGAATAAAAGAACCAATCATTTTGGCGACGTTATTTGGCAGCATTTTTAAAAGAAAAACGAAGAGCAATTTTTAAAATAAGTCTACAGTCACAATGAACTCAAAAATGAAAATTAATGAAGGAATACGACACTCATCCTGCATAAAATGGTCGATTGTTAATTATAATTAATATAGAATTTTTCTTATTTCACTTATTCTGTATATATTTGGTTCGTTCAGTGTTCTATATTTCGTGTCTTATTAATTAGGCTTACTGCGTTCCATTTCTTAATTAGCAACTCCGTAAGAAATGAAGCTATTTCTATCGATGCGCTACCTTATCTTGTTGCTTTCGTCCATTGTATTCGAAGCAAGCGTGTGCTATATGCGAATTGTTATCATTGTTACTATTATCAATGATCTTAAATTAAAAATGTTCTTTATTTTCTTTTATTTTGAAATGGAAAATGTTATATCAAAACCAATCAAACTTCAGCCTCGAAAAAACACCCATAACAGTGAAGCTACTTTATTTTCATTTAGGTAACTCAATTTTTTTTCCTTCTTTAATCCCTTAACTGCCGCTGGCGTATATATCCGTCTCGCTCAACCCGTGTATGTGCCCCGGACGTATATATACATCAGTTCAAAATATGATTATTTGCAATGTGCTACTCTGTTTAAAAATAGTCCTACGGCTTTAGAACACAATAAAATGACCTTGACAGTGTTTGCAAAGAATTTAGCTGTTTCAGAGAAAAATTTGCTTTTATCTGTTCCTTTCTCCCAATACACTGCATATATGTGCCAATGTATAAAAAACGATGGCATTGGGGAGAGTAACTTTAAATCGTCAATTAAAGGGTTAATACATCCAATGCGTCTCGGTAATTCTGGACACGAGTCAATATAGAGTCGATAACTGAGGTTCTATTTTAAACTCCGTACCTTAACACTACACCAATTGCGCACATAGAAATTTTTCAATGTGAGGGGGGGGGGGGGGCTCCAGGGTCGAAAGTCCACTATTCTCGTATCATGCTGCAATACACCGTCCAACATATTTTTCTGATTTTATCAATTTTCGGGAATAAAAAAAACAGTAAAAAATTAATTATTGAATGAATAATTAGCATTAATTAATAAAGGTAATAAAAAACAAATGTTCAATTTCATTTTACGTACTATATACATAGGATTCTAATCAATTGAGAGAAAAAATCTAGGGCCTTTGGGGGGGTCCGGACCCGAGCCTCCCCCCCCCTTTCCCTTATGTGCGCCACTGCACCACACCTAAGGTTCAAACATTTATAGTAAAATCATTGTTTGATGATTCACGTCATATGTGCGCATGCGTACATATCGATCAGCGGTTCCCACTGAGTGTATATTAACGACGCACTATAAAATAACACAGGGCTATTGAAGATGAACCTCGTAATTTTGAACCTTTGCCAAATGGCGAAGACGACACCACAACTGGCATCCCACTCTTCTAATTTCCACACCACGCCAACGTGAGGACTTAGAGCCAAGGAAGATTTAAGATGTATCAGCACCTCTATACGGCAAGTCTTCAGCGGCACTGATATTTGAACTCATGACACGACTATTTGTTCTTTTGTTCTCTAGTTTTGTGAAATATTTTAATCCGATTTTTTACATACCTTTTATTTAGCATCGAGTTCCAAATTCTTTTTTTTCAATTCCTACTATTAGCTCACTCACTCTATATATTTATTTATATATACACATATTATATTTATATTATATATATATTTATATATATACTTATATTATTTTTTGAATCATTAGTAAAATATTTTCTATTCATCCAATCAAGTTCAAATAAAAAAAATTTTAACTTGTACTGGATGACTCTTGATGTTAATATAGTTTTTTAAAATATTAATTCATTAATTACCGGTAAATTAATTACTTAACGGTTTTCGACGCCAACTTAGATTCGTTTCCATTGTTGTAACAATGTAACTGTTAAAACAATGACCGGTGAAAAACCGGTTTTTCAGCCAAACTAGCCAAACCAGGTGTGCATTATTACAACAATGCAGACAAATCATGCTCTTTTTTTCAATTCCTACTATTACTTCACTCTCTTCCTATATGTATATATCTTGTTCAAATATTCAATCCTTAATAAAATACTTTCTATTCATCCATTCAAAGTAGGAATTGACTTAATTTTTTTTTTTTTTTTACATTACTTGTGATCAATTCCATTTTACTTCAATTGTTGTAAAAACATAAGAATACATTAAGTTGAGTTAGGCTTATTATGAAAAATTACTACGTACAAAAAAAAATCCCATCACTTTCAATTCAAATTCACTTGTATATCTACAACAGAAATTTTCCTATAATTTTTTTTTTCTCAATCACGTATGTCATTTTTTCAATATAAGTAGTCAGAAAAAATATTAAAATACGTATTTAAGGTTGATTCGATTTTCATTAAAATTATTCGTTGTAAAGTTCTATGTTACCACAAAGATATGAATTATTACATTTTTTTTTCTAAATTCTCACGAATTTTAAAGAAAATTCCATTCTCTTCAGAATTACCCTTGGCAAAGTTGTTGCATGAGTTTCAAAACAAGTAATATCTTTGTCTATGTGACTAAATTTTTAACAATTAATCATTCGTTTTGCGTATTTTTCTCCATTTTTGATATTTAGGAATTCCAAAAAGTAAATTCACTATTTATTACATCCAATACAGAATATTCTCTGAGACACTCTGATGTGTTTACGTTTGTTTTATTTTATTCCTAACATACACATTTCAATTTTTAATTTTTTTCCCCACGAATATCAGAAATTCAATTTTTTGGAAGAAAATATGGTAATATTCTTCCCCTGAAATGATAGAATATTCAATGTCGGAATTGTTCAAAACTTTTTGAATTTTAGAATAGTTTCTTAGTGAAATTTGGCATTATTCCCCCAACCTTTAACCCATTGACTGCCAATTACGCGAGATATCTCGTAGTAAGCGAGAGTACCAAAACTGCTGGCTACGAGATATCTCGTAATGTGTGCTTAAATTTTAGAATGATTGCATATCTCCATTTAAGTTAGGAATTATTAGAAAAATTTATATAGTACAAAAAAAAAAACATTAACTATCAGCATTTATTATTAAAATTATAACTTGGATGAGATTAGACATAATAATTATATATATACTATCTGGTACACTCGTTCTTCGCATGGGTGAATTGAAAAATTAAACAATACTGATTGAAGGATAAAGAAGTTTTTAATGAGTTAATTTTACGTGAATTAGGCAAAAGATTCAACTCCTGTCATTACTAAAGATTACAATACCGGGATACCGAATACCGGTATTTTGAGCCATTTGTACAAGTTTAAATACAGTTTTTTCGGTATTTACTAGAAATTTTAAAATTGTCTCCTCTATATGTTCAGGGCAGCCAACATAGCAAAATAGTATACGTTTTTGTTTTTATGTCACCCTGAGGGGCGAAATTAACTAGAATGTGAATATAAAATTGCATCGTAGAGAAGTGATAAAATATCTGAATCGTCCAAGGAGACGGGCCAAAACTATCCTATCACAGCTCAGAGAGGTACTGCACACGCGCAGGGATCGTTGTCAGATATCTATATATGGGAAAACAAGGTTGTAGTTGTGAAGAAAGTGCGTAATATTTCGATTTTTTTAAATTGGCGAGTTTGTTAATCGCATTGTATTTGCATATCGTAATTTAGGGTTCAAAGCATTTTTCAGAGAGGTTCATTGTATATATATACTCAAAAATAATAACCCATTATAATGAATAAGAATAACTTTAAAGAACATAAAAAATCAGTTGATAGTACTTCCGTTTGGTTTATTATTTTTTGATGAAAAGAATATGGTGGCACAATGTAAAAAAATGTTCAAGAATTTTAAAAGGGAATGGATAACGTACACGCGGACTCCATCCAATGTTATAATTATTTTTTGTGATATTTACACCTTCTAATAAAACAAAGAAACACCTGTGTTTTCTTTTTCTAAAATTTCTACTACCGAAATTAAAACCGGTATAAAGATCTAAAAAATACCGGTATGGAACATCTGGTTAGCGATATTGCAATCCCTAGTCATTACTAGTAAGTTTCAGCACCAAACAGGTGACAGTACGATTTGACTCTGTTCGGCCCCAATTTTAAGGGAGGGACATCCTGAAAGGGGCAGGGGCCCCGAACCTCTCTTCCCCTTCCACCAACTTTACGAGAGGACTTGCGGCTCGACGGCTATTTAGAGTCGCCCCATGCCGCAAAGACAACACATTTACAAACATCCATGTCTTCTCCGGGATTTGAACCCAAGCTCTACGGCACAATAGTCAGCCTCATTAATCGCTATACCAGTTGGGCGTCTGAAATTATGCAGTTTTTTATCAGTAGCTGATCATGTTGCTGTAGTGAAACAGCAGCCCAAATTTTAGTTTTACGAATGGACTTGGAATTTGAATTGTATGAAGCATCCAGCAACCTCCATCATCTTCGATCACCTTTCGTGATATCGATGATCGATCTCACGTCTATCAAGTTAGAGTCGGTCAGTGGGCGGGGATTACCAAACAAAATGGCACGATCCCGCATGATCCATCATTTTCAAGAGTTGAAAACTGTTAATTTTCTTTAATTTATCTCTATTTCATTTCCCTAGCAGAACAGATTCCACTACTTATTAGAGTGTCCAACTCCCTGTACGCTCACGCTTTTCATCCCCCAGAACATAAACACTTTGTGATCCAAGTTAGTTTCGTACGTTCACCGCAGCATTTGCAATGATGTTTTTGGTGATGGGGTATCGACGGTATTTAAATTCTGAGTTTTAAAAAGTACTTATTAATCTGATATTTATGAATTGTCGTCATGCTCGTAAATTTTTAAGAAATAATATCATCAGCTAATGGGGAAGGGGGTCAGGGTTAGATGTCCACCATACTTGTATCATGTTCCAATACGCCACCCAACACGTTCTTTTAATTTTGTCGATTTTCGAAAAAAAGCTTAAAAGTTAATTAGTTAATAAATAATTAGCATTAATTAAAAAATAAATTAATAACAAATAAAACTCAAACTCAGTGGCGCAACAGCCCATGAGGGTCAGGGCCTAACTGCACCCATCCCAGTATACGTGACCAATGGGCGCTGAGGTGCATGAGCAGATGTCCGGATCAGGTGGTCAGTTTGAAGCGCGACCCCCAGTGTTTAAGTCTCCAAGCAAGTGAATGATTTTGGGGTTTATTGGTGCAAGAGCCGATTTCGGCTGTCTGCGCCAAACATTTGTTTTAATATCTGTGGTCTAGACGGGAAGAGAAAGAAAGAATGAATTGAATGACAAGAAAGAGGGTTGAAAATAGAGAAGGATCACTAGGGTACCCCGGGTTCGTGAAGCCCGTGTTTACCAAAGACAGTAAACCCCGTGGGAAAAGGAAAAGATCACTAGGGCACCTCGGGATTGTGACACCCGTACTCACCTAAAGAAGGTGAGCCCCCGAGGGGTACAACAAGATTATTGTATACTGCATAATATTACTATTAGTAAATATAATATTGATATTAATTATTTATTGATCTTGGTTAGTCTCAATCTGTTCCTAAATTCTTCATTTGTGAAATCGATTTTAATGTTTTTCAAAACAGTTCTTTAAAATTATTTTCCTGACTTGTCTTACCGCTAGGCCGCCATCTTGAATTTTATTCCAACAGCATGCGCTGCTTGGCGTGATTCTTTATCACGCCAAACAGCGTTTGGCGCCGAGCCCCGTGATATCAAACTAGTTCCTAAATTATTAATAACAAATAAAACTCAAACTCAATGGCGCAACAGCTCATGAGGGCCAGGGCCTACTGTGCCCATCCCAGTATACTTGACCAATGGGCGCTGAGGTGCACGAGCAGATGTCCCGATCAGGTGGCGAGACCCCCAGTGTTTAAGTCCCCAAGCAAGTTTTGTACTCATTTATCGACTTCAATAGGGATGAAAGGCTTAGTCGATCTTGCCCCGCCTGGGAATAGAACCCGGACCTGTGGTGTGGAAGCGCGATACGATACCACTAGACCACTGGGCCTTATTAATAGCAAATACTTGAGTACATTTTACGTACTATATACATAGGATTATAATCAATCAAAAAATCAAGGGCTTTGAGGGGAGACGGGGGGGAGTCCAGACCCGAGGAACACTCCCCCCCCCTTGTGTGCACCACTGTCATCAGTTTAAATTACTAATTTGAGCATATGAAGAATTTTGAGGTAAATATATTACACCGTAAATCCGGCGTATAACGTGCACTTTTAACACAAAAAATAAGATCGAAATGTACGGGTGCACGTGATAAGCCGGGTATAAAAATGATAGCTTCAAAAATAAAAAATATAAAAGAGATACACATAAAAAAACTTACGACTTCTACAAAGATCGGAATGCTGTTTATTTAAAAGAACTTAAAGGGCTGTCTTTTTAGAAATATACTATTTTTTCAAAATCCTGGGGGAATACCTCGAATAAATGGCCTTAAAACATAACAGCATTGCTAAAGTACATTGCAGGTTCCTTCGTAAAAAAAGGGGGTGCGCATTATATGGCGAATATACCTTAAAATTAAAAAAATGCAGCTTAAAAGTATACGTGCGCGTTATACGCCGGATTTTACGGTATTTTTTTTTTCAGTTAAACATGATTTTATCGTTTTTATGTTAAAGCATTAATTACTTTGATTATGAAATCGCGATATTTCACAAATTTAATACAAAGATGGACCAAATATTAAATATTTTAAAATTAAAACTTACTTTCTTTTATTTAGATCTTTTTCATTCGATATCAAAAACTTCTTCGAAAGCACGATTCAAGGTCATACGAGTTCAAAGTCACAAAACAGAGTATTGTTGACAAACTTGTAAATTAATAGACAGTTTCTAAAATTAAGTATATCTTAAAAAGATATTTTCATATTTAAAATATATTCACACATTTCCTGTCTTTTGGCGATTGCAAAAGCGAGGTTTACACGGTTCCACGGTTAAAGTGAAAGATTTTGGCGCATCCATATTAACATTGCTTTATAAAGCAACACGAGGGCTTTTGGAGATGGACTTCTCAATTTTGAACCTCGGTCAAGTGACAATGACGATACTTGTGCTGGTACTCCACTCCCCAAGCTTCCCCACTAAATCAACGGGAGGGCTTTGAGCCTCGACAAGTGGCCGCGGTAGCCTAGCGGTTAAGGTCAAGGCCGGCGTGACATGAATTCGAGCCTAGTACTGCAGAAGACCCGACATGCAGAGGGTGCTGATACACGTTAAATCCTTCAAGGCTCAATGTCCTCCCGTTGGTGTGGTGCGAAAGGTCGGAAAGGGGGGGGGACTCAGGTGTCGTCCTCGTCACTTGACCATGGTTCAATTTGCGGGCTGTCACCAAAGCTCTCGAGTTCGAATAGTGCGACCTTAATTCCACCCCGAGCCTCGACAGATTAACGCACGTCACCTTCCACACGGAAACACGAGTAACGTAAGTGGGGAATATTTCGTACGCCACTGACATAACTTCCACGGTAGAGTGGCGCGGACGAGTGGTCAGGTACGGTGGTGGCATATCACGAGTTCAGCTCAGTCCACAGACCGGAGTAGGGGGCGATGCACGAAATGTCAGAGTCAAAAGTCTCTGGGGGTGGGTGAAGGAGAGGGGTACCAGATCAGGTGTCGTCCTCGTCACTTGACCATGGTTCAAAATTATGAGATCAGGTCAAAATTACGACATAAATATTCACTCACTCACTCACTCCACACGGTAGATCTTCAGTAATACAAGAGCGCGAACTCATGATACGTTAGCCACGAGTTCGTGACCATGTCCACTGGGCGTAGCTACCACTGTATCAATGATAAGGGGGCCCCAGCTACAGTCCCGCTTAGCTCTCATATCTAAAACAGGGCCCGGAAAGATTTTTGATACAGTGCCCCATCAGAATTAGCTTTGCAAGTGTAGCGGGGCAACTCTAATTCGGACAAACACTAAGAGCAGTGACGCACACAAGGGAGGTGTCCTAGGGGTCCCCCCCCATAAAGCCTTTGAGTTTTTTTTCGATTGATGATATTCCTATATATATATAATATATATAACGTAAAATTTAACTAAGCACTTGGAATTAACAATTCATTTTATTAATTAATGCTAATTATTAATTCAATAATTTATTTTTTACTGTTTTTGGTTAACAAAATTGACAAAATCAGAAGAATCAATGGGTGTTCTCTTGAGGTATGATACGAGTTGGGGGTCTTTCGACCATGGACTCCCCTCTTGAAAAAATTTTGTGTGAGCTACTGACTAAGAGCTACCATTAAACAGCAAATTGTTGATCATTAAAATTTAATTTTACTGTTCGAAAACTACCCTTTTATAACCACAACAGCTTTACACCAAGTTTTATCCCTATACCACTCAACCTGCGTGCTGTACTGACCCTGAGCATTTTAGGGTTATGACATATTTAATGTGCGTCAACCTCCTTTTACGCCACCCGACGATTTTCTAAAATAGCAAACGATAATTTAAAAAAAATGAATTTTCATCATCTCTCGGTCTTTTATGGCATATTTAAACCACTGCAGTCTTTTAATACTGGAATATTAAGCGCGCTATTGGTGGAGATTGTGAGGGGGAAGGGGGTAAACGCGACTTCGTTTTCATACGCGACGTGAGGTACAATAATTAACTATTAGCATGGGCGGGCCATCCCCGTGAACCGGTTATTAATTAAGCAGATTCACCTAGCGCAGGGTGAAGAGGCCTTTAAACAGCCACTGCTGCGAGTGAAATTTTGTTTATTTTTCTAAGCTGTTTTTTCCCCTCTCTCCAGGTGCAACGTCTTCTGGACTGGGAAACGAAAACCTTTATTTGGATGCGTGTGTGGAATGATACAAAAGATAAGACTGAGTAGCATTAAGATTAACACCAAATGATAAATAAAAGCCTGAATATCTCAAATTTTCATTTTTCCGAAAAATAATTAAAAGTAAAAATAAGATACGATTGTTTTTAAATTATCTGTTTGAACTGGCAGTATCAGTAGGAAGAGGTGGTAGGTGATGGATATTTATTGCACAAGGCACAACCTTCAGATTGTGCATCACTGTTCAGCTACTCGAGGACTTTGGGGCAGGGAAGCTGTAAATTCTGAAATTAAGCAACGGAAAATCTGAAGGATCAAATGTGGTTTCTCCCCTCCCCGAACCATTGACCATGCTTCAGTAAAAATAGTTTTATTTTACTATCTATAAGTGCTGAAGGCATAATAGCCTTTTGTTGCTCCATATTTAACAAAACTAACTTTGCAACTAAGCGCTGAATATCTGAGCAGTTGTCGTTGATTACTTTATTTATATCAAACTTGAAACCTTACGATTGGCTGGTAGCCTAAGCAATCTTGGTCACGAACTCTTGGTGATGGTGAATCAATAACGTGAGGCTTTTGGTGACGGACAGCAATTTTGAGCCATTGTCAAGTGACGAGGACGACACGGAAACCACCCTCTCCCTACTTACCACCTGCGCCAGAGGACGTTTGGGCTCTCAACCGTTTAACGTGCATGTCCTCTGCAGCGGATCTTCAATTGGCGCTGGGCTCAGACTCTCTCGACGCCAGCCAGTCATTGCCTTGACCGCTGAACTAACGGCCATCACGGTGGCTTAACGATCAGTGCTTTGCCGAAGTGTCTGAGGTCGAGCGGCCGCGTGGCCAGTGGTGGCATCGAATCATGGCTACAGCATGTCATGGGATTCGATCTGGTACTAAAAATCGCCGATGTGGGGCGTGATGCACATTAAATCTGTCGAGCTCAAACGTCACCGTTGGTGTGGTAATTTAAGGAAGGTGCCAGCTCGATTATCATCCGCGTCACTTGACCGTAGTTCCATTACGCGAACCGTCGCCAAAGCCATATTTGCTAATCAGTGCGATATTCTCTCCTCTCCCACTCGCACAAAGTTCGAACCTCCCCTCTTTAAGCCCTTGAGTTTTTTTTCGATTGATGATAATCCTATACATATAACGTAAAATTTAATTAACTTGCAATCAGCAATTTATTTTATTATTTAATGCTAATTATAAATTCAATTATTTATTTTTTACTGTTTTTTGTGAATAAAATCGGCAAAATCAGAAGGATAAATTGGTGCTTTCTTAAGGTTTGGATACGAGTTGGGGGACTTTCTACCATGGACCCCCCCCCTCCTTGAAAAGGTGACCGCTGTAGCCAAGTGGTCAAGGTATCGGATCATGGCTAGCGTGTCATGAGGACGAGCCCACTACCACTGAAGACCCGCCGTGCAGGGGAGAGATGCACGTTAAATCTGTCGAGAGATCAAACGTCCTCCCGTTGGTGTGGTGTGGTAGTTAAGAGAGGGGTGCCAGCTCAGGTGTCGTCCTCGTCACTTGACCATTGTTCAAAATGTCGAGGTATGTCACCATTGTCCTCTAATTGCTTTATAGTACGACATAATTAAATACTCACTCACTAGAAACTATTAACAATGCAATTCATAGTAGCCTTAATGTCCGAGTGGTCGTAGTCGTGAACTGGGGGATGACGACTCTATCGAATAGCAGGCTCGGATTCTAGTGCCACTGAAGATCTTCCGTACAGAGGGGCTGATGAGCGGCGTTTAAAGTCTTCACGTTGATGTGAAGAGGAAATAGGAAGAGTGGGGTACAAGCTCAAGTGTCGTCCTCGCACTTCACCTTGGCTCAAAATTATGTGATCCTTCACAAACACGAGGGTGAGTCGGAAAATAAATTTCCCTATCGACTGTGGTCAGTGAGTGAGTATTAACGTCGCACTGTTCAGCTACATGAGGTCTTTTGGCGACGGACCTCGTAATTTTGAACCGTAGTCAAGTGACGAGAACGACGCCTGAGCTGGCACCACTAATTATCACACCACACCAATGGGAGGACTTTTGAGCTCTCGATAGATTTTGAGCAAGGCTTCTCTACACGGCGGGCCTTTAGTGGTGCTGGGCTCGAATTCGTGACACTCCAGCCACGATCCAATACCTTGACCACTAGGCTACCGCGGCCCTAATGACTGTGGTCAGAGTTGAGTATGAAAATCGAAACGTAGAATGGGACATTAAAGATAAGACGTAACTTTATTTTTCCACGTAAGTACCAAGAACATTGAGGCATTTGTAATACCGCTTGATAAACTTCAAAAAGCCCTCCAGAAAAAATTCAGGGCTTTGCATACGGAAAAAGAGTTAAAAGGATTGTTTGACTTCAGCATTGCTTCCAAAGCGCTTTTAGGCGAGATTTTTCTTCAAAACCGGAATCAGATGAAAGTTATTTGGTGCGAGATCAGGACTGTATGGCGGATGGTGTATGCTCTTCAAATCAAGAGTTGCAATATGATTTTGCGTCGCCGAGTCACACACACATCCAACAATAGAACGCCAGATCTGAGAAGCCCGGGCCGCTTTTTCCGAATCGCCTCTTTCAATTTCGTCACAGTACCGTGTAACGTGTTACCAATCTTCCATTGTATCGGCTTTCGCCCATTGTTGAAACGCTTCTTCCGTATGCAAAGCGCGGTCGCGGTGGCCGAGTGGTCTAGGTATCGGATCATGGCTAGCATGTCATGAGTTCGATCCTAGTACCACTAAAGACCCGCAGTGTAGGAGCGTGATGCACGTTAAATCTGTCGAGAGCTCAAACGTCCTTCCGTTGGTGTGGCCTGGTAGTTAGGAGAGGGGTGCAGGTCAGGTGTTGTCCGCGTCACTTGACCATGGTTCAAAATTACGCGGACCGTCGCCAAAAGCCCTCGTGTTGCTAATCAGTGCGACGTTAATATTCTCACTCCGTATGCAAAGCCCCGAGTTTTTCCTGGAGGCCTTTTTGAAGCTTATCAAGGGGTATGACAAGTGTTTCAATGTATTTGGAAAAATAAACTTATGTCTTATCTTTAAAGTCTCATTCTATGTTTTGACTTTCATACACAACTCTGACCACAATCGACTGTGTGAGGAAATTTATTTTCCAACTCACCCTCGTAGATAGCCAATAAGATTTTTTGTTCAATAAAGGATGACTGAGAGAGAGAGAGAGAGAGGTGATTGTTTCCTGGAGGACTGATTTGTAGCCTTAAACTCTTTTGGGTGAATTTGGTTCCTTAGGACCTTTTACCAATAACCTTAGCATTGCTTCGGAGTATAGCGTCAATAAAAAAAATCAGACGAACCAAATGGATATCATAATTTTGAACTACTTTTATTTAATTACGCAAATCAATCTCTATCTTACCAACGCAAACACTTTTTGCCTTGGCAAATTTAACGAACATTTTGTCCCACTACACGATTTGATTGTTGCAGAAACAGGACTCACACAAACCCACTACTGGACTGCAACTATTTCGGGCATAGCCAATCAGTTACCCCGCTTTTGTATTCTATTGAATTGATTGGATTGATTATAAATATGAAACTCTGAAGCTACATGAGAGCTACTGATGACGGATCTCGTAATTTTGAGCTTTAGTCAAGTGGCAAGGACAACACCTGAGTGGGCACCCACTCTCCAAACTTATACTAATATGTTTTTTGTCACATTTATATTGATTTAACAATGTATCCTTTGATAGATTATTTCTGTTTTGAATAAATTTCAAATCAGTTCAGTTCAGTACAGTGATACCACTGTACATCTGGAGCCCTGGTTAGAACCTTATGCTCCGAAAAGATTATTTGTATTATATTCTTCAAATAGGATGCAAGGATAGGTCTTGATTATTTTGTACAACTGTAAGTTTTTTTAATTTATACTTCAACTGTGGTTGGTGAAAGTAGAGTATTTTGAATTTATTACTTGGTATTTTAGAATCTATTGGTTGTTTTTAAAAATTCTTCCACTTTTTGAATATGCTCTATTGTATCACAATTCGCTATATTGATGAATAAGGCCATTCACTGATTAGAGATAAAAATTTTCAATATTTTACGTTGCGATTGATATTTGTTGCAGGTTAAAATAAAATGTTCACTAGTTTCTGGTACATGGCAATCTGAACACAATGGAGAATTTGTTTTTTAAAAAAGAAAATAAATATCATTTAATGGTAATTTCTTTGCCCGCAGCTTATTAATTAAAACTTCTGTATTTCTATTTTTTGCTGCCTGTCTTTTCCACTTTTTAAGATGAGAAATATAACTATAATTTTTATGTCTCATACTCTTTTTCCATATTTCTTCGTTTGCGCTTTTGTGTTGATTTTTGAAAAAAGTATGTAGATCTTCCCAAGTAATCTATGGAATAATATTCCAAGGATCTGGAGAGGCTTTAGCTAATTTATCAACTTCTTCATTAATTTCTATTCCCTTGTGAGCTGGTACCCAAATGAATGTAATTGATTGAGCTATTTGGAGACACTCATGTAATGTTGAATTTAAATTTAATATTATCGCGTACTGGATTTTCTATTAATATTAAGGATACTTTTTAGAACTGATAAGCTGTCCGTCAGGATGACATAGTTTTCTGTTTCTGAAACCCAATTTCCTACCCAGTCCATATGGCGATAGCTTCCGCTGTGAAAATGGAAATCATTTCTTTCAGTATGTAATTTTGTCTAACTTTTTTCTTGGGGATTAAAATTCCTATTGATGTTTGATTAGTATTTTTGGAACCATCTGTTGCAATTATAATATTGTTATTAAAGTTTGACTGGATATAATCATTAAACATATTTTGCACTATGATATCTGGAAGATTTCTGTTTTGAAAAGGCAGTTCATGAGTATAGATGTTTATTTTGTGATTTTCATAGATTGGAGGAGGAAGGGTCCACTGAAGAATATCTACTTTGGAAATGCATAGTTCTTGGAGTAGGTTGATTGACTTTTGAAAAATACTGATTTCTTTTTCTCTATATCTATAAAAATTATTATTTATATTCCAAAATAACCTTGCATTTGGTGACCAGTCTTTTAATGCTATTTGTTTAATAAAAATTTTTTGACAAAGGAAATTATGTCGATTATTGATACTGCCATTCATAGATTCCGCTCTTAATACGTCTATCGAAGTGTTTCTTGGGAAACCTAGGGCTGAACGTAATGCAGCATTGTAAATTGGTTCTAGTTTTTGTCTATTGCTATTGCTTGAAAAGGAAAAAAGTTGACTTCTATAGTCAAAAATAGAACGGATTGTGGCATTAATAATATTTAAAAGAGTATCAGTTCTTGTTCCTATTTTAGCTGACGATAATGCTTTGATTGCATTTAAATATTTAAAATCTTTCTGTCGGAGGTAAATAATATGATTTTTCCAAGTGATATTGGGGTCGAAGATTATACCTAGGATTTTAAGACACTTTACTTCGGGAATAGGTTTATCACATATTTTAAATATAGGAGGTATTGCACTTCTTTTTTCTGGAAAAGTTGATTAAACTGCTTTTTTCTAGAGAGGTGGACAAAATCCATTTTTTACACCAGGCTGAAATATTGTTTAAAGATACTTGTAATTCGTCTATTGTTTTGTTCCAATTTGTACCGCTATTATATAAGAAATATCGTCTGCATAGACCAGAAGATGGCTGTCGTGTTGGATTTCAAAAATGTCTGCCATATAAATCATAAATAGGAAAGAGAGCTGAAGATGCAACCCTGAGGTACACCATAATTGTTTTTTGCTGATTTCCGAAAAATTGTTTCCGCCATTTAATTTGAATTGTTCTTTGATGTAAGAAATTTTGACCCCATCGTAGCAATTTACCTGAATAATCCAACTTTTTTTAATTTAGAAACTAGACCATTTGGCCACACTGAGTCATATACTGATTTAATATCTAATGCTACTAGAATAAAGTATTCCTTAAGTTCTCTAGCCAGTATAATATCATGTTGTAGTTGAAGAATCGTATTAATACTGCTTCTGTGGGGGTAAAAGCCATGATGATTTAAGTGAAAAATTTTGTTTTGAAAGCTGAAATCTAACATTCTGTGTAAGATCATTCTTTCTATTAATTTGGCAATTATTGAGGTTAGAGAAATTGGGCGATATGACGCTATTTCCTTGGGATTTTTGTGAGGTTTTATGAATGGTAAAATAATTGCGTGAGTCCCATCTTTTGGAATTTGACTAAAAGACCAACTGTCATTAAAGGATTTCAGGAGAAGATTTATTGCTTTGATGGGGAGGTGGTTGATTGTTTGGAGGGAAAATTTATCATGCCCTGGACTGCTGTTTTTTTATGAGATATTGCTATTTTTAATTCTTTTAAAGAGAACGGTTTATTAATATCTTGGCTATTGTCCGGAATAAAAATATTGTGGATACTATTATTGTTTTGCGGTAATATTTTAAAAAAACAATTTGCTTTGGATTGTTCGTTTGTTAGTATGATTCCATTATGCTCAATGATGTTAAATGAAGAATAGTTCGAAATTGTTCTATTTTTGATTATCCGGATTATTTTAAAAAGAATTTAGGAAGAGATTTTTTCACATGTCTTGTGCCAAAAGTTTTCTTTACAGGTTTTTATAGTTCGCTTAAGTTTTGCACTTATTTCTTTATATTTTATCCAGTCTTCTTTAAAGTATTTTCTTGCTTTCTGAAGGAGTTTTCTTTTTTTTTTGCTCTTAAATACCCGCATGCTGCTGTCCAGCATGGAGCTCTTGAATGGATCTGTTTTATTTCTGATTCCTGAGATAAGAGATTTGGGCTTTTCTAATTTCTTCTATAATATCTATATTTATATTTTCATTTAAATTTAGCTTTTGTTGAATAAGATTAATAAATTTGTTCCAATTTGTTTTTTGTCTAAAATTATTTGTTGTTGAGCTGTTTGTTCTTTTGTAATTAATAATAATAGGGAAATGGTCACTTCCAAAATTATCGGTACTTGTGGACCACGACATATCATAATTTAAATTTATAGATGATAATGAAAGATCTATAGATGTAAAAATTCCCGATGAATGGAGATAAGTTGGGCTTTTATCGTTTAATAAAATTAAGTCATTTTCGATAATCCAATCAAAATTTTTTTTCCCAGACGTATTTGAATTTTTTGAACCCCATATTTCATGAGATGCGTTGAAATCTCCCAATATTAAGCTATGATTATCTATATAGGATGCTATTTTTGATAAACTGTCGTCTTTAAAGTTACTCGATGGGATGTAAATATTAAAAATTGTGATAGGAACTGTATTTATCTGAACTTTGACTATTAAAATTTCTAAGTCTTCGCTAATTTCTGAGAATATTTTTATTGCGCTAATATCTTTGTTTAAAACTATCATTAATCCTCCTCCTCTTCTGATTTCTCTATCGATTTGGAATATATTCTTATTGGGAATTGTGATATCATTAGGATGTAGCCAAGTTTCTTGGATTATTAAAATGCTTGCTTTTTGAAAAATTGGCGTGAATAGAATATATGATCTTTTGTTTTTGATTCCACGTGCGTTCCATTGGATTATATCCATGATTTAAACTGGGGAAATGTGCAATACTACGAGTTAGTTTAAATGATCAAAAAGAAAGCCGATTAATATTTATTTATTTATTTTTTGAGAATATAAGAAATTTTGTAAATTTATCTAAATTTTATTTTGTTCTCCTATACTTTCTAAAGTATTTTGCGGCCGCGGTGGCCGAGTGGTCTAGGCATCGGATCACATGGCTAGCGTGTCATGAGTTCGATCCTAGTACCACTAAAAGATCCGCCGTGTAGGGGTGCGATGCACGTTAAATCTGTCGAGAGCTCAAACGTCCTCCCGTTGGTGTGGCGTGGTAGTTAGGAGAGCGGGGTGCCAGCTCAGGTGTCGTCCGCGTCACTTGACCATGGTTCAAAATTACGCGGACCGTCGCCAAAAGCCCTCGTGTTGCTAATCAGTGCGACGTTAATATTCACTCACTCACTCATTCTAAAGTATTTTCTCTCTTTTTTGATAAGTTCTTTAGTCTTTTTGATTTTTCATTAATTTTTCTATTAATTCGAAAGTCGTCATTTTGTGAAACTGTTGTTATATTGGATACAATTTTTTTTTAACGAAGATTCCATTGTGTTCATCAAGGATGAAAATTTTAACTTTATTTGAGTTACCATCGCGTTTAGTTCTGCCGTAAAACATTGTACAATTTGTTCTAATTTCTTTTCAAATATATTGTTATCTTCTTCCAATTTTAACTTTAATTCTTGAAACTTTTTTTCTAGAGTTTCTATTTTCTCAGTTTGTTTATTATAAGTTATGGCCGAGAATAAGGGGTTTTTTTCTTTATAGAACTTTTCGACTGCTTCGTTTCTCAAGATTTGTTGCTTATTTTTAATTTTTAAGATTTCGACTTCCTCTTGATATTTTTTATAACTTTTATCGTTAGCTTGATGATTTTCTCCACAACAGCTACATTTTTTTGTATTTATTTCTTTACACTCGTTTTCAGAGTGGTTTAGTGAGCATACACGGCATTTAATTGAGCTTCTACAATATTTATTTATGTGACCAAATTTCCAACATTTAGTGCATTGTTTAGGTTTTTCAAAAAAAAAGGCTAGTTCTAAACATTTCAAATCCTATTGATACTCTTTCGGGGATCGTGCATCCTATTTGGGTTACTTTAATGGTTTTGATAGGTTTGAATCCAGATTCTGTTTTTTTAGTGAAACGTTGAATGTCCAAAATTGCGTAATTGTTATTTTCTAGTTCCGATTTTATGTCATCTATTGTGTATTCCGTGTCAATTCCCTGCAAAATGTAACTTGTACTTAGGCCAATAAAGGATAATCTAGAAATTATTTTAAATCCATTAATTTCTTTAATTTTTAAAGCTTCTTTGGCGGTCACGCAGCTATTTGTTTTGATTATGATTTCTGAATTTCTTGTTTTGCTAATACTCTAAATACTTTTCTTAATTGTGAAAGCTCTCATTATTAATTCCTTTAATTTAAGTGGATTACCACTCTGAAAATTATTTTCCGATTTTAAGAAAATTGTAATATTTGGGGTCTTATTTAAATCTAACCTTTCCTCAAATCTGGCCAACAATTCCATATCAGTTAAATTACATCTATATTTATTTGATGTTAAGTCTGTACTGGTAGTTTCCACCTCCATTTTATTCTCTGGGTGAGAAAAATCACCCATTTTTTCTACCCTACTCCAACACTCTATTTTGAATTAATACACTAACTTGTGTAAGTTCTAAAATTAAGAAAGATTACTCCAAAGTTAGATGAAAAGTTATACTAAATAACTTTCAAAAAAGAAGAAAATTAATGAGGAACGATCTCACCAATTCTGATCCACTTGAAAAAGTTGTCAATACGAAACACCTCTTTCGCGCGCGCGTTGCAATACAATTCATCTTTACCAATTTCAAATCAAACTAGAGAAGCTTATTAACTAATACAGAGGCAGTTTCAAGTGTATATTAGCATTTTTTTAAAAATTATTCCTTTTTAAAATTTATTTTGCTTGATTCTACTTATTTTTTTTAAAAAAATAATGTTTTTGGATTTATAGAATTAGGTTTACAGGTGTATGTGTGTGTGTGTGTTATTCTAAATCATTCGCAGTCATTTAGATATTGTAATTAAAACATGTAGAATTTTAATAATTTTTTATCTTCGTAGATCTTGATCAAAATTATTTTAATTTTCAAAAGAATTTTGTTTTATGTCGGTTGAAATTAAAGTTCTGCTTGTTTTGAAAATAATTAGATTGATTAGAGAAATAATTCGAGGGATTCTTAATGTATTGAAAATTCTGATGTTTTGCAAACGATTTAATCTGACACCACGAACAGAATTTAGATGAAAAAATAACAAGCAATATTTTTTAACATTCAAAAAAACATTTAAAGGAAAACAAATGCATTACAAGTGAAAATATTCATGATTCTGACTTAATAAACTTAAGAGCAAACTATTTAATCTGATGTCACGAACAGAATTTCCATGAAAAAAATTTCTGCAATGACAAATCAGATAAAAAAAAATAATAAATTTATTACTACGTTAGCAAATTAGAAGAAAAGATATTTGATGCAGAGATGACAAAATGGAAGAAAAAAACTCATAGCTCTGATGGCAAAACGTAGACAGGAATTGATTATCGTGATGGTGAATCGGAAAAAAGAAATTTATTGTTGTGTTGGCAAAAAGGAAGAAATTAATTAATTATGATAGCAAAATGAAAATAAAAAAACCGAACTCTAAGATGGGAAGAGGAAATAAAGAGATTTATTGCTATGATGGCAAACCGGAAGTATGAAACTGAACGTTTTGTAAAAACAGAATAAAAGAACGGAATTAATTGTATTCTTAATGTAAAACGTATTGTACGTCACAATCAAAGTTACTTGTTATGCTCATTGTAAAATAAAACTGACGAATTCTGTGGAATAAAAAGAAATATAAGGAGTTTGTTGTGTCGAAATGCAACTTGTTCGGAAGTAAAATAAAAATTCTAACTTGTTTGTTTATTTATATTGGAGAAAAAGCAAACATTATATTATTTTAAAATCAATTGATGTAGAAGTTTTTTTACGGAAGACTTTCCATGTAGTAGAAGTAAAAATTAATGGTGAAAAGGTTCCAAAGCTTAAAGGTAAATTGTTTACGTTTATTTTAAAAATTACTTATAATTTTTATTTTACATATTATTTAAATTAATTTTAAATTATTTGACTTGTAGAAAAAGCATTGATATCGTTTGGGCAATAAAAATGATAGTTTTCATTTTATTTTTATTTGTTTTGTATAATTTATTTATTAATGTTTATTTTTATTTATTATTCCTTCATACATTTGGTTTATTATTCATATTCGCCTATTTTGTATGGTTTAATATAACATTATTTAAATCATTCGAAGAATTAATTGTGTTTTGTATCAGGTCTTTCCTTCGATGTAAAGAATGTTTTTAAATATACATTTTATATATAAACCTCGATTATAAAGTCGCATTTTTATCCAAGAGAAAGAACTTTCACTCTCACCAAGCAATATTTCTAAATAGTGATTTGTGTAAAATAGTGTAGACAATCTGCGATAAAAAAATTTAAAAAAAGCAGAAGGTGAGAATATTTAACTAAAGTGGAGTTTCACCGAAAAAGAATAATTTTAATATAAAATAAATTACAATATACTCGATAAATTATAACAAAAATCTCTGCAGACCCACTATTTTAAATCCACTTTATTTTCAATAAATACATTCAGAATCATCTATGAATCCATATGATCCATGTGGACATCCACTTTAATTTTATTCAGGCATAACAGTCTTTAAATTTGAGTGAAGTGGATTTTGGGCGGGGAGGGGAAAAAAGGATGCCCTCTCTGCGTTTGGGACATGTTTTTGTAGAAAATAGTAGAGTTGGTCTTTACTTTCAGCTGCGTCTTTTATGAAGTAATATCAATCATTTGGAAATTTTCTCATTGATAATGACACTTTCAATTATGTATCATGTGCTGATGCAACCCAACTCTGTCTCAATATGATGTCGGACATGATGCGAAAAACACAAATCCAACCGGATGGTTGATAAAAGGTCATCAAAAAACCAGACGATTGGTCACTCCACGACCGGATGCGGACTATATTAAGTAACTACCCACAACTGAGCAATTCTATAACTATTCGATCTTCAAGGCATTTTACTAAAACCGCAAAAATCCAACCACTTCATAACTGTATCGAAAAACCTGTTACACCTCTGCAATTTTCCATGCCCCATTTCAAAAAAGCAAATTACGAACGGATGCTCCTCTTTTCATTTTAAATAAAAACAACACAACTCGAATCAAAAGCCATCACTTTCATTTCTTCAGTCTAATTTTTTTAAATTTTTTCTCCACAATTAATACTGGTACCATCTTACGACGTAAAGGGTAGCTCATAGCAAAATCCGGCTCCACCGAAAAATATCAATTACCTTACCAGGTGGGTGTGTGCCTGTTTGGATGCTTTTCCCTTCGTTTTATCTCTGCAAGTTAATTTCAGTAATGGACAGCCAAGATACTGCTGCAGCACCCCCTCTTAAAACCCCCTTTCCCCTACCCCCTGTAAGGTTCAAAGGAGAAAGACATGTACATTTGCTTCAAGAGCCTCTCCTTTTCACTGGAGGCTATTCATTTCTTACCAACTCCTCCCGATCTGTGACAGGTTGAACCACTACGGCAGATGGTCCAGGACAGGGTTACTAGAAAGGCTGGTTTATCGCGCTTTATTTGGCAAATTTTTTTTATTGTTGTAATTTTATCCTTGCTCTTGGGAAAATTGCCTCCAATCTGTCAAGTTGTTTGGATTTTTTTATGCGGTGTGTCAAGCTTTTGAGGGGTTGTGTGTCAGGTTTGGATCATGCTGTTGAGTTTTCGGTTTCTCATTATTGTTAACATTAAGTCATATTTATGTCGTTTCTGGGATATTCGGAAAAGCTTTTATTTTTTCCGTCGAATGATAAAAATCTTCCTTATACATTTGTCATTCAACAAGTCTAATTTGGAGAATTTGCCGTCTGTGCCTAAATATTTGTTCAAGGCGAAATCGCGAATAATTTTGACAAAAGTTCTTGTGATTGCAATCTGACAGTTTTTCATCTTTTACTGTCGTCGTTTTCCTTTTTTAATCTATTATGATATTTACGTCCTAATTTATGTTATTTTGCATTCATTAAACTGTTAATATTTCATTCGATTTGTAATATAAAAAATAATTTTAACAAAAAAAAATGTTCATTTTTGCTGCAATGAGATTTTCTGTATGTAGTAGATCCTTTTTAATACAAAAACTTTTCTATTTCGTCCTTTTTGAGAAACTTTCAGAACATTTAGTCTTCTTAGCTATTAACCCCACCCCCTTCTCTTTTAGAATTAGAATGCCTCGAAAATTAATCTCGTAAATTTTTGTAGTCAAATTCAATAATCTGGATTTCAATATTCAACATTAAAATTCAAATATTCTGAATATTTTTTAAGTTTTTATAATAATATTCCTTCTTTATCGTGTGATCGTCTTGAACGATTGAATAACTAAATTAATGTGACGTCTTAGTCGCATGCTTTTTGTAAATACAAACATTTATTTCCAACCAATCAGTTCATGTTTCTCACCGTTGCCAACTTTTACTTTTTACGAAAACTTACTTTTAAAAAGTTAGAATTTGTTAACAACAATAACTCACATAATTTAGCAAAATACACTTCATTTAAAAATACCCAAACACATAAGATTTTTTTTTTAAAATTTTATTTTGGACAAATCTTTTGAAGTACAGAAGTAAAGTAGTGTATCTTAATACTTTGATATATTTACCTAGTTATCAATGCAAAACTTATCTGGGTTCTACAAATCAAAAACAAATAAAAAAAAGTCTAATGTCTGTTTTGAATTCATGAGAAAACTATTGGTTACGTATATCACGTGACTTTTAATAATTTAAAAACCAGAGGTTCCCAAACTTTTTTGTCTCATGCCCTTGCCATGTTTTTCGATTTGGGGTAGACCCCCTGCTTAATTAATATTGAATTTTTGCAAATTTATCAACTTAAATGTCTTTTTGACAGCTGATACTACTACTTTAAATGAATTAAATTTCTAACTGTAATGAAGTATAGTGATTAAAATTTAAAAAGCGCATGTTAAATAAATTAAATATTAATTAATACATAAAATAAATATTAAATAAAATAAATAAATGAATGATTTTAAAGGGAGGGATGAGTCTGGTACTACAACAACAAATTTTCCACATTTGGTTTTGATATTGTCAGTTTTAACCTTAAACCTCTTCTGTTAGTAATGTTAAGTTTTTTTTTGTTTTTTTTGTTTTTTTGTTTTGGAGATCGGCAACCGCGCTGTTTTTCAGTAGGAAAAACGTTCTCACGATATTTCATAATTCGGGACAAATAATAGGTTTGCCTTTTCAAAGCCAAAATTGCTGATATCCGCTTTCAAACTTTAAGATCTTCGTTAGTGCTTATTACGATCAATTCCTATTGTAATGGGGCATTTATTTTCAATATGACCATATGAAGTGGCCACGGTAGCCAAGTGGTCTAGGTATCGGATCATGGCTAGAGTGTCATGAGTTCGATCCCAGTACCACTGAAGACCCGCTATGTAGGGGAGTGATGCACGTTAAATCTGTCGAGAGCTCAAACGTCCTTTCGTTGGTGTGGTGTGATAGGAGAGGGGGTGCCAGTTCAGGTATCGTCCGCGTCACTTGACCATGGTTCAAAATTACGCGGACCGTCGCCAAAAGCCCTCGTGTAGCTGAACAGTGCGACGTAAATATTCACTCACTCACTGTGACCATATGAATTCATTGCCTACTGTGGTATTACCATATAGTCAAAGCATTCTCAAACCTGACTTCAAAATCTGAATTGAAGGCATTTAAATGTTGAACGTAGGTTAAAACGCCCTGACAGATTGTGACATTCTAAGAAAATTCGGGACCTCCGGTATTATACTTCTTTAGCTTAACTCCGGAAAAAAATGCTGAAATGGTTCTTGTTTTAATGAAATTTATGCTGTCACCTTGTAAGTGGAAATTAATCCTATTAAATTTAGTAAATATATCTGTTAAATAGGTAAAATTTAGTTTCCACTTGATTAAGTTTTCTTTTAAATTTAAAGTCATGATCTAGTTTATATAATAAGAGCCACTATCATAGACCCCCATTTACACCTCATGGACCCCCAAATTATTTATTTGCTGACGTGGACCCCTTGCAGGTCATCATAGACCCCTGGGGGACTATATAGACTACTTGGAATCACTGATTTAAACCGTTACAAACGCTTATAAAGGAAAAAAATTCAGGATTATTATCCAATTCTAATACATTATCACTCACATCGATTAAATTATTGCCTTTTTTGATTTTTCGTATAGAGTAGCTAGCGAACGATAATACATATTTGGTTATAAAATTTTTATTTATATTTTTAGTATCAATTATGAAAATCTTCCATTGAAATTGTTGATTATGAACTTTGTATAAGCATCCAATATAATTGTTTAATTATTAATAGAAAATATGGAAGACACAAATTAGGAAAATATTATTCCGTAAATAGAAACCCAGTAGAGAGAAAAGGCAAAACCTAAAATGAAACTCAGCATTTAATCAATTTATCCAGACTTAGGACTGAAGAGCAGGGTTAAGTACATTATAAGGGGCAAACCTTTCCCTTTCCGCTCATTATTATTGAGTAGGAAAATGTGAATATCTACAAAGAATTGTTGAAAATAATAGCACAAAAACGAAAGAAAGATAGCAAAGACTTAAATTAAGGTAAGAAAAAATTTTACTTAATGGAAATTATTTCTGAAAGTAATGATCAGAGAGAGGAAAAGGACAACAGAAATAAAAATATAAAGTTATTTGAAATCTGCATACTCTTAATTCGAGAATAATAAGCTAAACATGAAAAAAAGAACATTTTATAGTTATGAATATGGAAGAATATACCTATTCCGAAAAATCGTGATTTTACTCATAATTCTCTTATAAATCAAAAAATATATATATTTCTCACAGTCAAGGCTATCTTATAATTACATAAACATCCTAGTATCTTACACAGCATTGGTTTTTATACTTTCAGAAACATTTAAAAGACATTTATTTTTAACAAATGATGTAAAAGTGTGTCAATAATAAATTTATAAGAGATTAATATTATCCCCCCCCCCTCCTTTTTTTTTTCTTCGAAAGGTGTCACGTGCACTTCCAAGTTTTTTCTAGCTCTTAAAATCTATGCTTAAGATGTTATGGGGGACAACATCAACTCAAATAGTGCTAGGATTCCAAGGTTCATATAATTAAAATTTAAACTCGATAAGCTGGTTCTAGTCGAAGTGGTGCCAACTATGAAAAGTAAAATCAAAGTCGAAAAACACGTTACGGTTAAAAATAAAGATATTGTCATGTAATGAAAGTTCAAATAATCAGGCCATTCATAACTTATAGAAGCCAATAAAAGTTTTATGTAAACAGTAAATATATACCAATGCATATAATAATACAGTAAATACATTAGTTAATCCATTTCTAATGGACAAATACTCTTTAATTTATGAATGATTGTGGGATGAATTCTTAATAAGTATTTAGTTCATTCCAAACGAGGTCTCTAACTATAGCGCAGAATTTTATCGTATGACATTAATGAAAATATTTTTTATTCTTTTAAAATACTTGCAAAATATAAACTGCTTAAAATGTTAGAACTAATTATGAATGCTGTAGACGATTTTTTGTGGTGAAAAATTATGATTTGAAACAGACGATTATGATTCTTTTTCAAACCCTTAAAATTTTAATATATCACTGAATACTGAAGAATTTATTATAGTAGAAGCTATTGCAAAATGAATGAATGAATAAAAAAATTATTAAAAGAAAATTAAAGTTATTTTTTTTAACATTCTAAAAACATTATTAAATTAAGTAGAGTTAAATTTTGTTGTGTCTTTCATTATTATCAGATTCTTTTAATTGTAATATTAAATTGGGTTTCATTGCTTTATTTAAATTGCAAATTAATTTCTTCAATGAATTAATTTGCTACTTTTTTTTATTTCGCGATTCGATTAAAAACTTACTTACTTCTGTTTATTCTAGCGTGATCATCTGCTCTTTTCAGTTTTTAAACTTTTATTCTACAAAATTACGAATTAAATTAATAATTCAATAATAATAAAAATTAGATAAGTTTTTCGAAATAACAAGTAAACAATATATGTCATATCTAACAACAAAACCAAAAAGAAATCTAATTATTAAATGATTATATAACTTTTACTCAATATCTTTCAACTTTGAAACACAATTATCGTAATTTTGAAAATTCCTAAGCATGTTCAGCTGCGGAAAACTGGAAATTTCATAAACCTCAAAAGAATTGGCCACTAATAATAAATAAAAATAATCAATGAATGCGTATGGTGTAGAATGACAAATCGAGTTGAGAGCAAATTATTGTGATTTTGCTTTTGTAAGTCACAGTTCACATTTTTGACTCTTGTTTAGTAAACAGAAAGGGGGAAAAGTAAGAAAATATCACACACAAACGCGAATTTGTTTCACTGAAAATGAAAAAACAATAAAAGTAATGAAACAAGATACCCACAATACATTGTACAAAACAAATCCGATGATGATTGTTCGAAAGCGTAATTTTTGAAACAATAGACGCGAAGGAAATTTGGATAATAATTTGTATCATTTAGGTTGAATGAAAGAAATAAGAAACTAAAAAAAAAGTTAAAAAATAAATAAATATATATATATTCTTTAAAAAAAAAAGCAGGAAGTGCTATACAATGTTCGAAAGAAACGCCTATTTTCCTAGTAATATTTTACTCTCTCTCTTATTTTAAAAAAATACTTTGATAAGCATTTTAAAATTTCTACAAGAAAAAAAAATTTTAATTGTAAAATAGAATTTATATGCAAGATTTTTGGAGGAAAATTATGAATTATAGAAAAACTAGCCGTTATTTACCTGCTTCGTCGAGTATTCATGCTGTTGTATGACTATATATAGTTATTAAATTATTCTTGCATTCTGCTTTCCATTGCATACAAAAATATGTTTTAATTTATTATTTGATTATTTGATTTGCCTCTTGATTTAGAAAGGTTAAGATAAATTTCTAAAACAGAAGCTTTTTTGTATCTTACGTCCACTTGACCCTCCTTTTTTTAGAGTCGATTACTGCAAAATTTATTCTTAGCGGATCTCTACTCAACAAAAGAAACATGTTTGCCGAATTTAAAGTCTGGAAGTCTATTAATTCGGGATTTTGTCTCGAAAACCACCGCAGACCTCTTTGAGAATTTATGTCTTCGAAACCATCATGGCAAATCATTACTCAAAACAAGAAACATGCCAGCCAAATTTTAAATCTGTAAGTTTAATAACTCAAAAACGGAAATACATCTATTAAGCCCCTGTACCCAGCCATTCTTCGTTGAGACAGTTGACTTCCACAGAATCCGTTCTTAGAGAATTTCTACAGAACAAAATAATTATACCCATCAATTTTCAAGCCTAATAACGTAAAAAAGGAAAAAGTTATCTATATTGTGCCTCAGCAAGATTGGGAATCGATTCTCGCAAAATTTGTTCTTAGTGGGTTTCTGCTCAACAAAAGAAGCATGCTTGCTGAATTTCAAGTCTGAGGTCTGATAGTTCTGGAAATATCGTGATAAATGAATCACTTTTCTCCTACAGATTAACAGAATTACGTAACTATGAAAAACAGGAATTACATTACTACTCATAAGCAGAAAAAATAGCGCTAATAAAAAAATTAATTTTTAAAAATTTCTTACAAATATTCTTAACTTTGTGACGGGTACTTACGCGTTTCACTAACCTTCTCTCAAATTCTTTTAAATTGTATTTATTTTAACCAATCCCCGCTGAGAGCTAAAAGTGTGACTTATGCAAACAAGATAGTTTCGGGTTTAGCGAGTTCGAAAGAGATATAAAAGGGAGAAATGAAATGAAGAGATGAGGATGACTACGTGTTTTGATAGAGGAGTTAACTACGAGATTGATTAAGAAGGTGATTCTAGGAGATTAGTTTAACTAAGTGAAGTTTGTTAGCTGAAGGAAGATTATTGAAAAAGATTCATTAATTCGGTTCGGACGTAACTGAAGATATCAAGGATTGAAACCGCTCTATAGAACCTTCAAGTAGTCAAGAATCCTGTCTGAAAGAGATATCAGGTCTGTGATTTTTATAGATTAGATTTAAATGCGTAGTTTGATTGTATGCGTTATTCCCCGTGGTATCAGTTAGTGTTCCGTCGTTCATAATTGAATTCTGATCGCACTCCACTATAATTTGTTGTTCTTAAGGTTTGATTAATATTTGTGTGTTTATCTATTAAGACAGATTAATAAAGGATATTGATTTATTAATTTAGTAGTTGTTAATTATGAATCCAACATACTCGAATTTAGATAATGTGCAAAGGGGAGTTAATAATCATAGGGGTAGTGAGAGACTACGACAACTTTTGCAAACACTTTCTACATTCGTTTCTTCAAATTTTAAAACAAAGGTAAATTTTAGAAAACCCATGCTATTATCTTATGTTTTCTTTAAATGTGAAAAACGATGTGTAATTGGATTTTAAAAAATATAATGATGAAAAAGTCGAGATGTATACATTAATTTAATATGTTTTATATTGAAAAAAAGTTAAAGTATATTTTGAGAGGTAGTTAGCTTTGAAGTATGGAACAAAGAAAAAAATTCTAATGTATTAGACATCTTAAATACTTAAAATTGCCTTAAAATCAATAAAAAAAATCATATTAAACATTAAATAGAAAATCCTTCTTGAAGTACCTAAGAACTAAAAAGTTTAGGTACTTGGAATCTGTGCGATTTAGAATTAATTATTGGTAGTCTTCTTGGACTAGGTACAATTGAGTGGATAAATAAACTAAAAATAATATATTGTCAGTTTTAATCCGTTATAAAAATTGCCATTTTTAAAATGGCGACCCTAATCTATTCTGAATGTTTTTGACATTCCACAAAAAATAAAACTTCTCAGATTTAAAAAATAATCAACCAAAATGGAAGCACAATTTATCCAGAAATATTTTGGAATTCGCCTCATTTTTGTTTTTAGCTGCGAAAAAGAAAACGCATTTAAGCTAAGAATAAAATCGTTTACAACTGTTTTTTTCAGCTTACTGGATAATATTCAGCTTACGCATGTATATTCCTCGTTCTAATTGCGTATTCAATCTCTTATACGCCTGTGTGAGCTATCATTAATGGAATTTCGAACATAATAAAGAACGGTAATTTATAATAACATTAAAGAAAAAGGAATTTTAAGTCTTCAACCTCAAAATCTTCTTTCCGCTAGAGTAGAAGTTGGAGTTCTGCTTCGATTGCGAAGGATTATGTTTTTTTTGAATGGAGCGATTAGTAACACTCGGAGATTATTGGATAAAGCTATTAAATTGGGTGCGAGTTCTTCATTTCGCTTCCGTTTAGCTTATTGTCGTCTGCAGCTATTATATTCTTTCTGCATTTCCTTCTACAGCTGTTTATTGTTTTATAGATCGATTAAAAAATCACGTGATACAGATGAGTTTTCCCAAGAAAAAGAAGTTCAATGATTTTTATGGTTGGGAAAAATGGAAGAAATTTTCCTACGCTAAATAACATTTTAATTTCTTATGGGCGTAAAGCGTGTTTTCCGAGTCATCGCGTGTTTCTTTTTCGGCATTTTATTGGAACTATTGTGTACTTTTTCTTTTGAATAATTTACGTCAGCTTTTTTGAACAAATAATGACTTTATTTCCGCTCATGTGTGCCACACTTTTGGAACATTTTAATGAACCTTAAAATAGAAAAAAATATGCTTTTTTAAATACTACTATTTCTTCTACACCATTATTTTTGATTTCCATTCTCATTTCGAGTAGAGTTCGATTTAAGTTTTTACAAAATGAAGACTTACATTTCTTTTAGAATTGTTCTTCTTTATATTCCTGTATTCCTTTCTTTTATATTCCGTAGATTTTGTACGATTCCATTCGATGTATAGTAAAAAGAGATTCGTTCCATGTTTCCCAAAAAAACTGCGTAAGATTAACCATAGAATCAGCGGCGTTACGTACACGTATACGCCACTGCATAGAGAACATTCTTTAATTCGAAAAACCGTGCAAAAAGTGATTAGGAATCAGCTATAAAACAGTATTTATGTTTGCACATTTATCTTTATGTATTGAACTTTTATGCATTTAACATTGATAGTATATTCATATAGGTTTTGATGAATTTTTCAATAAAATTAGGAATACATATACATATCTCAAAAAAAGGGCAAGAATTTACAATTAAAAATACTGAAAAAACGCTGTGAAAATTCTGAATAATAACTGTTGGCGCTGAATTAAAAATAGTCTTTATGAATGCTTTCATATTTATTCGAATCTAAGCCGCACTTTTTTTCCAGTGACACTGAAAATCGGGTGCAGCTTAGAACTGAAGGCTGGAAAATTCGCTGGATGGGGGAAATTGAACATGATACTGACGGTTAAAGTAATTACAGGTTCATGTATGCCTTTAAAAGAGTTTTTATATAATACTACCAAAAAATTAATTATTCATTTTTTTTATTAGTTCTCAATTTAATTTCTTTTTAAATTTCGTAAATATCAAATATTTTGATAAAAACCATTTTACTCTAATTTTTATTTGTTCACAGAAACATGTTGAGAGTTCGGAGTGCGGCTTAGAATCAATGGTGGCTTAGATACCAATAAATAGGGTAATTAATAATTCGTGACTACTTATTATAAATGTACGAGTATGTACTACATTTATTTACAGCGAGGTGAATCGAAATCGGTGTACTTCCATACCAGGGAGATTTTCTATACCCGCTACCCTTGATTCTAATATAAATTTTAGTCCAGAAATATTCTTTTGGAGATGATGCCCGAAATATTTTGGTTTATTGATTTTTTTTTTATCAAAATGATCTATTATTTGTTTATTTTTTGCTTTTTTTAACACGCTTTTATAAGCTTCACTTGTATGTAACGGAATTTTTTATCTCTATTTTTACCCACTTTAAAAGGTCAGATTAATTCGAAATTTTGCACACTTGCCCAGGACCGATGACAATACAATAATTTAATAATTTTGTTCCATTGTCCTGATCAGGATGATCATGAATAATGATTTTCAGATTTGGCGACTAATTTCATATACCACTTCCAGATTTGGCGACTCATTCCATATGCCTGTTCCAGATTTGGTGACTAATTCCGTATACCATTTGCAGATTTGGAGGCTATTTTTTCAACTTTTTAGTTTAATTAACTATAAAAGAGTGTTTTTTAATTTTTTTAAACTATTATTTATTATTAGTTTTTCAAACTTTTTATACAAGGGTTATCTAAAGAGCTATCTGACCTTGCACTTTCTTTCACACAGTATCGATACTAGGGTGGTGTTATTTTACACAGTGGATTTGGTTTTAATTTACGTCGTAAACTAAAGGAACACGAAAGCTACTGGAGATGGACAACCTTAACGGGAAGACTTTAAGCCACGAAAGATTTAACGTGCATCAATCCCTCTACACGTCAGGTCTTCAGTGGTGCTAGGTCTCATACCCATGACTCGACAACGCCATCCAGTAGAGAAACGTACACCCCCGCATTGCGGGGGGAAGCGTGATTTATTCCAAGTACGTATTAGGGCTTGGGGCCCATAACCTGACTTTGCAGGGGGAGGGCTAATGTTCTCCGTTACGTCAC
>BMAO01012972.1:0-18065 GCA_019973975.1 Trichonephila clavata
GTAGAAAATGCTATTAAAACTATTAAACATACCCCCTCCATAAAAACATCACCATTTTAATTTTCTTGCTAACACATAATAATCTTAGAGCAGCTCTGCAAAAAATTAAAAATAACAAATTTATAAAATCAATTATAAAAAACCTGTGTATATTTCATATGCTAAATTACCTCATGGGAAGAATTTGAAGGAAGAGGAACGTGAATCCTTCAGAAAAAGGCAATTATTATTTAAAATATATTTCAATTTATTTAAAAGAGTGGCACTATCTTGTGACTGTATGCAGAAAAAATTGAATAATATCTTGTTCAAAAGATAATAATATTATTAATATAAAACGAATTAAATATAAAATAAATTTAAAATGAAAATTTTAGCCAAATTAAAATATATTTTAAAATTTGTGATGAAACATAATCGTATTAGAACTGTAAATAGGATATCCATGTTCGGATTAATATCTAAGAAACTTATGAAGATTTAAAATGATACTTATTTTATTACTAACCAATATATTGTCATGATTTATACAGTTGATAATAGTATTTTATGAATAGAAATTGAAATATGTGAATTCCAAACAGTGTTTTAATAATATTAAATTCAATGCATCTCTTTTATCAAAAATATTACTATGTAATTTTTCTTCTAAAATGCATCAAAGTTGTACTGTAAAAGAAAAACATAAGCGATTACATTTCTTTTGGTTAAAAAATAAATTATCACTCGGAACAAACATTAAAGATAAAAACTAATGTATCTCAGAAAACAGTAAGACGTGTTCAATAAAGAAGACTTCTTTATTAACTACCCATGGATCCCATTGACAGACTTTCCGTTTTTTACCTGAACGTGAAACAGTCTTACTTCTCTCTCTGTTATTTTTTAAACAAAATTTTAATTACATTTTACTGAACTTAATCAGGATCTATTGGACGTTCTAATTTATCTAATTTAAAACATCTAAGTATTTGAACTTTGTGAGGTGAATTTTTTTTCAGATTCTGAAAATAGTTCCCTACTTTCCACCTCACTCAGATAATTTCTTTAATTAGAAAATTAGCAAGATTTCTTTCCAAAAAAACCATTGGTTTTCTCTTACATTTTGCTTTTCCATTACCTGAATCAAATTAGATCGATTTTCCAAGGTGAAGAAAAGAAAAAAATGTCTAAAGTTGTCAACGCGATTCTTTTAATTAATGTTTCTTTCTGAAGTCAGAAAACAAGTTAACACAACTATCAATGCTACATTCAATAATAAAAAATGCTATGCGGGAACACACACACAACCATAATTTTTTTCTGAAAAATAATAATTATGCATTGTAATTTTTCTAGTTGTGTTATTCCAAAAATATCTAAAACATTATTTTCTAATTTTATATTTGTTACTGATTATTTTCATGTAATACATAGTTCAGACTTTAATTGTCAAAATGTGTAAAGGATTTATTTCGCTGACGTCTGCCTATTCTTCAGAGAGTCAGAGGAAAGAGAAAGATATAAATGTGAGGATAAAACTATAGACATTGATGTTCAAAATTAAGAGAATTTGCATATTTTGTCGAATTTTATGAGAAAATGTGTACGAAATGCAAAAATACTACTTCGAAACAAAGAATCATATCTTGTGTGTGTGAAACGGTTTCAGGATGTTGGAAAAATTGAAAGAAAGCCTATACAAGGTCGTCCAAGAACAACGGTGGCTAGAAAAGATCTCCATTTGCACCTTATAGAGAGTCATAACAAAGATATTACAGCCTCTGCTGAGTTGCATACGACCGCAGGAACCTATGTTTGTAGAATGACTGCTTCTAGAAGACTTCATGAGAGAGAACTGTTAGTAAGAAGAATTGTTTTTTGCGTCTCTCTCAGTTCTGGGAACCGGAGAGACCATATAAAATGGATCAGAAATCATACAGATTCACAGAGCACAGATTCATGTGCAACCCTCCTCTTCAGTAATGAGTCCCAGTTTAGCTGAAACAGTGACTTACGCCGTACTTTCATTTTCATATAATGAAAACCAGGGACATACGCTATGAGCCCACCAATGTTCGAGAAATAGACGGCAGCAGAGACTCGATGCGCTGGACAGACATCACGTTGGATGGCACACACACACACAGCATCGCTTCTCTGTCTTTTTAAGAGGCACTGCGACTGCTGTGAGGTACAAGGACGAGGTCTTAGAGCCTAATTTTAGCATTTACACGGGTGTAATTGGCCCTAATTTCATTTTAATGGATGTAAACGAAAAATCTCTTATACAATACAGTCAAAAAAATTTTCAAAGTGAAGATATTTGCCAGAGGAATTGACCAGTCAGATATCCAGTCTTCAAACTTGTAGAGCATGCTTGGGGTACTCTGGGGAGTGCATTTGCTTTTTGTAAACCCCTCCGAAAACCATGCAAGGCCTGAAAACAGAGTGGAATTAATTACCACATGAAATATTATAAACACCCTTAATTCCAATGTAAAATCACAGTACTCTTATCTGTAACAGGGCACCATGCCTTCTATTAATCCACTTTTTTTATTCTATTCTGTAACTGCTGTTTCATACCTTCCGACTCCGATAAATGTTGCGCACGATCATGAGTATGTATTACAGCGGTAGCGAACCTTTATGGATCAACGTGCCATTTTTTTCTAAAGAACTGTTTAATGAGGTACAGAAGTGCCATCAAATAATTTTGACTTGTGATTATTGTGTGAAAATAATAAAACTAAAAACTAACAATTCAAAACTTTTCTTTTCAACGAAAAAAATACATTTTGATGTATATTAACGAATGTTTTAGTTATACGCGTAATTCAAATTAAAGTAACAGTGGTGGGACTTCTGTTGTTTCAGATTAGATGATAAAATTCTTACATTAAGGATTGTAGGTGTTGCTTTTCGCAGAATACAAGCTGAATTGGAGTCATCTACTAAACGGTTTTTATGCAAGTCCTTATTGTTCATCGCTTAAAATAATGACCTGTAGTACATGAACTGGTTAAAAATAGCATATATATGAACCAGGTTCTTCAAACAGTTAAATGTGTCTAGAATCGAACTCAATGTTTCCAAAACTTTGTTACTGGAATCGGTTGCACACCGTGACCGATCATTCACGTTTGTTCGTAATACTTCATAGTGAACTTTGTTATTTTGAACTAAAACGCAAACCGTTTTGATCAGTGGCGTGCCCAAAATTTTGTGTCGCGTGCCATCAATGGAACGCGTGCCGTTGGTTCGCCTTCTTTGGTGTATTATAACTATTGAACGGTTATTTTTGCATTATATCAACCCTATGTATATACAAAATTTCATTAAAATCTGCCCAGTTGTTACAGAGATAATCTACCAAATCTGAAAATTCTCTTAATTTTGAACACATGTGTACGTATTTAAGAATAGCATAGGAATATCTCCAAAACTCATTTTTAAATATCGCTCTATTTTAATTAAAATTTTAGACGCCATGAACATTTTTCAACTGAGAAATATGTTAAATACGCGCAAATAATTTTTAACAATTCTGAAATTTTGCAAGCCCTTTAAAGATGTGTGATTTTCACTTGCCTGTGTACTTTTACCTCTACTAAATTTGCTGTTCATTTTTAACGATGAACAATTTTCACTCAGCAAAGAGTTCTGGACTTATTTCAATTAATACTCAGTCATTTGAATAAATTAAATAAACATTCATACAATTAAAATGCTTTATCGTGTTCAATAATAATTAGCAAAAAAGCAATTAATTAAAAATTCCTTATTTTCCAAAGCAATAATTTTCTTAATAACAATGTTCATTTAAAAGGAAATAAATCTATGCAATTAATTTTAAGCGCGTGATTGGAATTTAACTGCGAAAATATTATATATTGTTCTTTAACGTAAAACCATTTAAATCACATTTTGTATATAAAGTATGTAGAACTTAATTAAAAACATTTTTTTGAATTGTTGAAAATAATTTTGTTAAACCTTTAACTGCTTCAATAAGTTAAATATTAATCAGCTATAACATAATGAAAATTGGATCTTTAATTTGCAGATTTATTTTTGTAAGTTAAATTTGATTTCTCATAATTTCTTTTAAAAAATTTTTAGAAACGTATTGTTTGATCTCATGCTCTAGTATTATTCTTAGTAAAAATATCACCTTTTGCTACTATATTTATGTGAATATAACAAAATAATTAATAATGGTAATATAAAATAAATGAACATATAAGTGACTAGTCGTCGCCCTTACACTTCGTTGAGTATTTCATGATGTTGTATAAATATATACTGTTTGTATATGTATTTATGGTATCTAAATCCTAGCAGTAATAATTCGGTCGTATTTAAAAATATACTTATACATGTAGCTCTCACCTCTTAATATAAATGAGAGAACTGCTAATTAATAATTCCTAAAAGTATCTGAAATTGAAGTGATAACGTAACGCAAAAACTTGGAAGCCCAGTGGCTGAGTGGTAGTGCCTCGCGCTTCCACACCACAGGTCCTAGATTCAAATCTTGGACTGAGCAAGGTCGACTCAGCCTTTCATCCCTTCAGTGGGTCGATAAATGAGAACCAAGCTTGCTTGGGAGCTTAACACTGAAGATTTCGCAACAGACTGACCACTTGATCGGACATCTGCTAATACACCTCAGGGTCCAAGGTCACGTATACTGATATGGGCACAGTAGGTTTTGGCCCTCATTGCCCTTTGTGCCTCTGAGTTAACGCAATAACCAATTGGATCTCGAAAAACCAATTTTATAAGTGGATGTATACTCCGTAAAATAAACATGAGTGTCATATTTCAAGTCTAAATCTAACAGAGGAAAAACGGAATATGTGCTATCAATACTCCCATAATTTCGTTGAGACTTGATTTCCTAAAGAACCGTTCTTAGCAGATTTCATTTCCACAAAAGAAATATACAAACCAAATTTAATTGTTGTAGTCCTAGCAGTTAAAAACGGGAATTTTCTCTAATGCCCCTTGGAGTCAATTTTTACAAAACCCATTATGTAGCGGATATATATGAAAGGAATTTGCTTACGAAATTTCAAGAGTAGTAGTTAAAAAATGGGAATAATTATTCATATCACCACTTAATCCCCCGTTGCGCTTAATGGGGTTCCATTTTCGCAATATTCGTTCTTATCTGATCTCTACTCCAAAATTTAACATGCCTACCAAATTTGAATTCTGTAGGTTTAATAGTTCTGAATATATCGTGATGAGTGTGTGAGTGAGTGTGATTCCCTTTTCTCCCCTTTATATGTTTATATATACTCACTTCAAAAAGTTAAGCATGGAGAGGGAAATGCTAATTTCCGGAAGCCAATCAGAATTGAAGAGGATGAAATTCGCTGCCGAGGTACATGGAAGTATGCAAATATGTTAAGTAACAGTCAATCGTGCTTTCGTGTCAAGAAATATACACATAAGAAGTTAGCTTTATGAATGGTTACAGATGTTGATTGTAAGTGGTGATAGGTGTTAAAAACTTTCGTACAATTTGTTTTCAAGACATACGTGTTTCTATGACTTTCAGAAAACGAATGGAAGATTCTGAGAGTTGGCTTGCTGGTGGGGCGTATTGAAGCAGGACAGTCGATCACAGATGTTGCTCTTTTCTTCGGCGTTCATCATTCTGTAATTTCACGTTTATGGAAACAACTCCAAACCACACAGACAATTGCCCGAAGGCCCATAGGCGGTCCCCCAAGGGTTACAACCCTCGCGGAAGATCGATATATTGCTATTGTAGCCAAGCGGAATCACAGAGTGACCTTAACACGTGTGACAGCTATGGTTACAGCGTCCATTGGTAAGGCTATATCTTCAGCTACTGTACGCCGAAGATTACATATGAATGGACTGCATGCCCAGGTATATCGAGTTTGTGTTCCTCTATCTGTCCAATCAAGAGGGGCACGATTAAAGTGGTGCCGGGAATATGGCAATTAGACTGTGTCTGACTGGGGCAATGTCATGTTTACTGATGAGTCAAGATTTGCTCTGGAGCCAGATGACAAGCGCATACGGATACGGCGTAAACAAGGAACACGTAATCAGCTCCGAAACATCACCGAACATCATGCATTCCGAGGCGGAAGCATTATGGTACAGGCAGTTATTTCATTAGGATACCGCACTGACCTGCACATCTTTAAACGGGGTTCTGTGACGGACTGAGATGAAGTCCTAGAACCCATTGTGAGATTGTACGCTGCGGCAGTTGGCCCTACTTTTGTTTTAATGTACAATAACGCATGTCCCCATAGAGCTGACATCGTCGATGACTACCTGGAGAGTGAAGGAATTGCGCTTATGGCGTGGCCAGCAAATTCGTCCGAACTTGATCCCATTGAAAATCTTTGGGATGTTTTCGATCGTGCTGTATCTTAACGTTTTTCACCTCCAGTCACTCTTATATTGAGCTGTAAACTGCTCTACAAGAAGAATGGCGATTGCTTAGTTCTGCGCTGGTTGACCACCTAATTAAAAGCGTGGTCAGAAGGTGTAAACTTTGCATACAGGTGAGGGGGGATCACATACCCTATTAATGCCCTTTTTTTCATTTTATACTGTTTATTTTCACTTTATACATAGTTCTGTTTAAGTCTCCAGTATGACATTATCTGATAACTTACGAAAATGCAATATTGTTTTCATTTCTGTATATAATTGATTTTGTTTTATGTATAAATATATATGATACCTTACAGCCAAATTTTGTGTCAATCAAAGCAGTATTTGTGAATTTTTTTGCATTTTACATCTTCGTGCTTAACTTTTGGAAGTGAGTGTATATATATACATTGCTGACCATTAAAACTGTAACACCAGGAAGGAATGATCTTACAAAATTCAAAAGTAACATGAAATAAAGAAGAGGTTAGAGGTCCTAACCTCTTCTTTCTTCTCAGTCCTAACCGTTAGGATATGCAAATGATTAGTATTTAAGCGTTGTTAGATGACGCTAGTGTTGGAAACGACATTTGAATCATTGCATAAAACAAAAAATTTTGTAGAGTACTTCTTATCCGGAAATCGCTTTGTGAGGTTGGAGTTTGCTCTAAATATCGCTCTAAGCTTCAAATAAGAAGAGATATTTACCAGAAAATGTAGAAATGCAATAGAGACAAGGGCATTGCTTACCAAGAGTGCGGATTATCTTCCGTTATATCGATCATCATACAACGCAAAATCCAACTACTGTCATGCGAATAGGGAATCAATGGGATGCTGAGGGTCATACTGAAAGGCATGCAAGATATCCACATCCTTCAACGAATAATGCACAAGAGGACAGATATATTGTGAGATCGTTCCTTTAAAACTGCCCAATAACACTATGGTCGATTTGTCAGAAAATTTGCGTGTTTGCAGCACGCCCAGATGCATTCGTACGGTATAACGACATTTGAAGCAGTGGGGACTGTCAGCAGGCTACCAATCCCTTTGGATTTGTTTGAAAATTCATCACAGAAATAGACAACGACTCTGGTACGCCGAAAATCAAAACTGGATACAGGAGTCATATACAATGTCCTCAATTTCAGAAGAGTCCTGATGAGTTAAGCAGTATTCTGATAGACGTATAGGTGTCTGGAGACTCAGAGGAGATTTCTTATCGCCTGCTTATATATGATATGAACATAGAACCTGTTGTGATGGTTTGGGCAATTACTAGGTAAACGTCTCGCTCATCTCTACTTCGTATAGAGGGTACTTTGAACACATATTGGTACATTTAGGACATCTTACATCCAATAACTGTGTCCTATCTTCAAGGCCTACTTAAAGCCTTCAACCAACAAGATAATGCAAAACCACATGTTGCGTGGCGCTATCTGACCTTCGATACACAGGGTATTTAAATATAACCCTATCCTACACGGTTCTCAGATTTGCCACCCATTGAAAATAACTGGTCATGGGATTCTGCGAGGTTGGCCCTCAACTCATCTCCAGCTTATACGGTTGATGGTGGCATAAACTTAAAACAGCCTCTAATGTGTTACCCGTTTATGTCATCCAAACTCAGCTATACTCCGTTCCTAACCAAGTAAGAACTATTTTTGCTGCCGGGAGTGGTAGCTGTTTCTATTCATTTCGCACCCCCAAGCTGCTTGCAAATTTAATCATTTTGTCTTCATGCCATACTGATAACGTACAACACATATCTTTTTTGTATTGGCTTTCCTTCATGGTTTTGCAATTTTTATGCCCATCAATGTATATGTAAATATTCCACTGTAATTTCCAATTCATAGTACAAATTTTAAAAAAGATGGTAGAAAACACTGTAACAATCATTTATTATATTAGAAATAATTTATTGAACGTGCGAAGCAGTTATTCGCATTAATACAGGCAATGTACGGAAGTAAAGATAAATGGAATGATTAGTTAGTTCCGATGCCAGTAGAGGCCAGTAGGTGGTTTGCTGCCATTCATCGTTAAGCATCTAAGTAGAAGATTCTCCTCTATCGTGCTATCGGTCAAGATGAGAAATATTACATGTGGTAAAAGAGAAGGTATACGCATTGCATGTAAGGCCACGTAAATGGCAATGGCATAGTCGCGCTATGAATATCTCATGAGCAATTTCTAGATAGACGTGCTGCAGATTGTAGATTTTCAAATGTTATATTGTCAATTTAATGAAGCAGGCTTTTTCGGCACCATCAGATACGAAAAATTATATGCACTATAGGCCACCATTGTGAAGGTGTCTGGCCACAGTAAACCACTACACTTATCACTTTGTTGATGTAAACATTTGTTGTGCAATAGCATTTGCCGACTGATATCTTGATCTTTTTGCCTGCAGGACGATACATGGATCAACCACTGCAGTTCCTTTACTTAGGTGGCCACCACAAACCATTCTAACAGCTGTATGTATTGTTTAGAAGGCATTCCTAGCGCGTAAAACACCACTATTATTTATTCCTAACTATTCATCTAAACTGGTAAAACTACACCCATCATCCAGCTTTCCGAACATTCCCTCACGTGACAAGTCGTCCTGGTGATCTCATTGCCCTTACTTGTCCTTACAGCGAAAGTGCTTAATTGTGCCTCCGTTATTTATTTTATTGTGGTTTGGATCAGCGCAAGCCGACCTCATGCGTTTTGCATACACTCACGGCACCTATAACGTTTTGTTCCTGACATTTTTATGTGAGCATGATCTTCTACAGAATTGCGTGTTCCTTGTACTAGAAGTATTAGCTTTTCTTCAATTTTATGGCTATCTGCTTAACATTTACATAGTTGTTAGGTTTTGCTCAGCAGTTTGCATGCTACACATCCACATCCATATCAATAACTATTCTCTATGAATGTATGAGCAGGTATTAAAAACGATTGTTTCATTGCCCCATACCTTCTGCTGAAGTCAATCGATGGTCAGTCTTATCTAATTTTTCCATAGCAATTTTTACCCAAACTGTCTAAGATATTCCTTTTACCATTCGCAATCGAATATGATTTCAGTATGACGGGATGCCAGCTCAATTAATCATTGTGTTTCGCAATGATATGAATGTCACTATTAGACGGGATGACTTTGAATAGTGGACCAGTCCCCTGTCATCCTAAATTTCTGATTTATATAGCTTTAATTAATTTTTATGGGTACATATGATATCTTCTTTGGGCGATTCAAGTTAACTCAGCTGAAGATCTCTTTGTTTGAATGTCCATACCTGCAGTACATGGGCGTGGAATGTATAGAACATTTGGAAGTATATACCAATTGCTAAATCGATGCTATTAAGCATGTATCAATTTGATGGAGTAGGCAGTTTATTTTTTTTAAATATCTCACTTATCTCAATGGCGCTGTTAATAAGTACTTCATATTTCCTTTCATGTCGTATTTAAGGTACTTTTGAGCATCACTACGTAGTTTTCGACACATATACATAAACGTACCACTTCGCTAATACATTCTTATTGTATGCAGGGGGCGGCGCGATTAAAATTATAATTAAATATTGGGTCACAAATATTGAAAGTTCTGGAAGCACTGAGTCAGGGTTGGCCAACCCGCGGCACGGTGGAGTTGTAACGGTGGCACGCGAAGACTTACTGAAAATTTTTTAAAAGATTAGCCATTTTCAAATTAAAACTTTTAAAAAGATAAGTAACCATTTTTTTTTTTTTACAATTTTACTGAAACGAGGTTTTTAACAGATAAAAAAATCTCAAAATTTGAATCAAATATGTTAGTGAATAAATGTTGTCTACTTCGAACATAAGGAAACAAATATCACACAAAACGAGCTGATGTGCACCTATAAAACACGTGCTATATACGTAAAAATCCCATAATAAACCAATAAGGAACATTTTTTCACTTCCTCATATTTGTTCGCTGGGAAATTTCGAAGTGGCACGCATAATTATTTTTTTATCAAATAGTGGCACTCTTCCCAAAAAGGTTGGCCACCCCTGCACTGGGTTATTGTATAAAAGTTATTTAATGATTCTTCACTGATATGCAACGTCAACAAGATATATTTTCTCTCTTCTATACATACTAAACCATTTATTGTTTTTTCCGAAGATACGATCAGCAAACATGGATAAGAAATATCTAACGATAAAAAAATTTTCCTTTACGTCAACCACAGAAATTTCTTTCTGATATCCCTATCTCTGAGAGAAATATCATTAAATAAGTTCAACAACCTTTTGGGAGAAAGAAGTATTTAAAAAAAAAACTCTTAGCAAAAATGATGTTTTCTTTAACACATAATGGTATAACTACCTTCTAAAAATTGAGCATCGTTTCGATGTAAAAAAGAAGAAGAAAAAATCGAAAGTTTTTTTTTCCGGATCATTACTTACAAAGAAGCTCTTCCTCAAAAATGTTTTCCCCTTTATACCCCTTTTTATATTTCAGTGTCAAAGAAAATCATCTTTGAAATCAATAGCAACCATAAATCAGAGCTGAAAATGCATTTCTCATGTCACTACCCCTTTAATAGTAGCAATTCAAGCATTAAATGTTCGTTGAAAATAAAATAAAAATATTAAAAAAAACTTACCTATATCGTTCAACAACATTATTTGAAAAAAAAATATAAAGCTCTCGGGGACAACATTTATTTCCAAAGCTAGAATGTGCTTTTGAAAACTGTTTAGTGAAAAAATAAATGTTTTTTCGAAAAAACTTGAATGAAAGATTGCAATAATTTGTAAGTGAATATCAAAACCATCTTCTTTTAAATTTATAATCACAACACTACGAAATTTAAAAAAAGTTTTTTAATTTACCCTTATTACAATTTTTAAGAGGGTTCAGGTCATAAAACCAAATGAAAATTCTTCAAATGTTTAATATCGGCAAAATGATGTAAAAATGAAAAATAATCACCTACGCTTAGTCTTTGCTATTATTGTAATTGTTTTTTTAATTAAACACATGCCATAACTACGAGGTTCTAAAAGAAACTATTGTTAATAAAATATTAATAAACCCAGTCATTAAAAAAATTCTAGTTGTTGTTTGTGTTAATACTATTGTTATAGGCATCATAAAATAGAAAAAATGTTTACAAATAAAAAAAAAAGCTTTTTTATTTTTGTGTCTACTTAAAAATTAAGTTGCCTATCAACTTAAAAACAGGAATTCTATTTATCCAATTATTTTACTTTGAAAAAAAGAATTTAATATTTAATATTGTATTTTATTTCTAGCAATGTATTTTTATTCTAATTTTTTTTCTGAAATGGTAATATTCGAGTTTTAGTGCGTATTTAAGCATTTATGTTTGGGTTGTTATTGACTTCAATCAAATACGCGTTTTTCCTTATATCTTTAATTCTGCAAGATTCAAGATAATATTTTATTACAAATTCCATTTTATTGCATTCACAATTGAAGTATTTGTTTGCAAAAAGATTTTTTTTACTGTTAAGGCTACACAGTACCCTTTCTCTAAAAAAAATTTGGAGACAGTAACAGTAACAGTAAAAATAATTTATATTTTATATTCAGATTATATCATTAAATTGATTCTGAAAGAAAAAGTCAGTTTGACCTGTAATTTTTCTACAATTTTTTAAAAAATTAAGAGCTTTTGAAGATTATTCAAACTTTTATAAAATACTAAATTTTTAAAGTTTTTTAATCATTTTAAATTACGTATGTGTCTTAAATTATTGCAAATAAAAATTTGGATTTGAAAATATATCCGTTTGTGGATTTTTAATAATAATTTTTCTTGCGAAACCAGGAAAGAACACTAAAAGTTTTAAAATATTAAATTAAGCGTTTTTTTAAAAAAATAACTAGAGATCTCAGCACTAAATCCATTTTAACTTTTATGAATTATACTTTTGGGAGAATATGCAAAAAAAAATTCTAGGCTTTATCTTGAACAGAAAAAATGCTTTAAGGATTAGAAAAAAAAAATTTATTTCAAATTTAAAAAGTCTGAAAAAAGCGCATTCAAATTTTGTAAGGCATAAAACAGAAACTTATAATGTACTTAAAGCTCTAATTTTTAATATGTTACTTTTCATTGTATGTTCTGAGTTAAATTACTATTTTAATTAAATATGAATGAAAATATTTATTTTCACAAAATATATTTGTGCATAATATTGGAAGCATTTGTTACGACGACAGTTTATTCAGCTTAACTTTAACCTAGCATTCTCATAAAAATTTTGAGACATAAAACATCCATGTGCAAAATAATAATGATATTAACTTAAGATAAAAAAAAAACAGATTTGTACATCAAATTTAATTTTTTTCAGTTTTAAATTCGGTCAATTTCTTGTTGTAAGACTTTAAAATATTAAAATATAGAACTGCAATATGTTTACTATAATGTAGTTTGGTACATCAAGAGTGTATTCAGGTTTATCTGCAATACTTGAATTAAGAATACTTGTATTCGGGAGTCTAATTGCAGTATCAGCTGAGGGCTGAATTTTGGATGCATCATTTTCAGTAGTATTCCATCTCTTCGAATTTGTTTTTCACACAACAACCTGAGAACGTTTTAGGCATGGCACTTTCTCAACAGTAAGAATTAATGATAAATCTTCTGGGTTATATTAACAACTTTTAAAGCAAAAATTGTTTTTCAAATCAATCTTAATTAAATAGCAATGAGAACTCCAAAAATAAGTAGGCAGAAATGACTTTGGTAAGAAAAACAGGGAAGTATTAAAGATTTCACACTAAAAGAGTTGATTGTGCTAAGAACTTTTCTAATTAATTCAATTTAAGAATAGAAAAATGTTTTAAATTGAAACCAAACCCAAAAACAGAACTCGAAATCTTCAAATATCTTAAAACTAATTTGTTATCAGATCTGAAATTTGGTGGCAAGCTTCCCAATGATATGGGCCCCAGAAAATGATAAATAAATTTTTCAATTATTTTAAACTATATAGGGTTCTGTTTGGACTTAAAAAGCTTCGTATCCATTTCCAAGCATTAGGCCCCAATTAATTTTCCCTTCCTCTTTAACTGCGTTTTTTGTGTATTCTTAGTTCATATAATACATAAATTATAATATAGAAAACTTTGAATTTAGTAATTACATGCATGTTGTATAAGGCATGACATCCCTTCCTTCGGGGGGGGGCAGCTCAAGTGTCGTCCTCGTCACTTGAACACGGTTCAAAATTACGAGGTCCGTCACCAAAAACCGTCTTGTAGCTGAACATTGCAAAATAAAAATTCACTCACTCTTCCTTCATGGGCAACATGCCTGTTAAAATGAAATATTTAGATGTGGAATTATGTTTCGGTAAAACATAAAGTAACTATAATATGGCATGTGTGAATTTGGATTCAAAAAATAAATAAAATAAGGTTTGTTTTAATAAAGTTGTATACATCTCACTACTGTCTTATATATTCGTACATATTACATCAGGTAAAGCTAAGAATCTCATGTCAAAGAAGCTACTGAGAAAGACTTGGCATTCTGGAGGTTTTATTTATTGTTATGCTAAGGTATCTAACAATGTGTAGTCTTTCTATAAAAGCTTATATGATTCTGAGTTCAACTGTGTTCCAGAGTGAACATACATAAATATATTTATGATTTTTAAGGGGACACAATACAATTCATCTGGCAAAAGTCAGTCAAAAATTCAAATCGAATTTTCTTCGGTAAATTATTCTTTATATACTTCTTTATAACCTAAAAAAATTTGAAAGTTCTAAACTTAAAAAACGCAGAATTATACGATAGCTTTTACGATCATTCACATCCCTATGGCAAATCAAAACTTTAAACTTAGTTATGTCAGAGAAATATAAAACAACTATTTTGTCTTCATTTAAAATGCTAAGGCTTTTTTTCTATTGTGCCTAATTCTTTGGAATTTTTTACCTATTGCCTCTTCTGCTTATACATAATTTTTTTCTTCCTTTAAGGAAACAGTAAACATCTAATTAAAAAAAAATCAAAATTTTATTTCAAATGTATAATGTGCTAAACCCAGCGTTTCTCAAACTATGGGGCAAGCCCCCCTAGAGGGACGTGACAAACCTACAAGAGGAGTGCGAGTATATCGAAAATAAAAGTTTCAAAAAATTAATTTACTAGAATGAATTAAGATATCCGTCTGGTTGCGAAAACTATTTCTTTTTTTTAAAAAAAGAGAGATGGGGATTTTTTTGTTATTTTTAGATTTGTCTAGTGCATTTTCTGAAAATATGCTAAAATTAAGAAGAGAAGAAGAAATTATTATTATTAAAATGGGAAAAAATAGGTAAAAATTGACAAAAAATAGCATAAACGTGGCCCATTCTGCACCAAAGGTTTATAAACAAATTTTCAATTTTTTCAATCTAATGTGTTGCTATATTATTCAATTTTAAAATGACCTTAAGGATAAGAGATATTTTCTTTTTTAAAAAAAACTAGAGCTCTTTATCTAGGCTACTATATGAAACTGCTTAAAAAGACAGTGATTATATTAACATAAGGGACTGTAAATTTTGTAATATACAGAACTTACAGAAAAAATTTCAGTTAATAATGTTCAAAACTTTTTTTAGCAATCGCTGACCCCGTTTGATTATTTTCAAAAAATCATGTTTTGAGTAAAACGTGTTTTAAAGTATGACATATCTTGCTTAAAGTAATAGCATCTGATTTTACTAAAGCACTTGTAGTTTTTGTTCTAGTAAACGGAAAATGATGAACTTGGTATTTTTTCAAAACTAATAAAATGGCCCATAAAATAAAATCATAAAAACAAAATTTCAATTTTTGGCAAAATTCACAGTTTTAGGGTAGTCTATACCTTAAAACAAAATATTTTCTGATTTAATAAAAAAAAAATATTTATACTGATATAATTTATTTATATCATCTGGCATTTATTACGTCGTCTCCACTTCAAGCTGTTTTAATCCTATAACCAAAAAAACCCCGACATTTTGTTTGATTTGTGCCGTAATTCCGCGATGACAGATTTTTTCATTACGTTTCCTTTTAAACCTAAAATACTACTCTTTCAGAGAAAATCAAACCCCAGACCCAGAGAGAAAGTGTAGGAAGATACGAAATTCATCACTGCCAATTAGGGGAGTTGTAAATAATGTATTTCTGTTGCGCTTAATTCCATGTGAAAGAGTTTTATGATGCATAAAGGATTGAAGGATTATTTAGGAGATTCATTTTTATGAGCATTTTGAAAAATATAAAGCAAAAGGTAAAACGTTTTACACAATTCTTTTTAAAAACTAACATCCATATTTTTACATTGAATACACCGGAAGTGGTCGCGCGAAGCGATAAGTAACCCCAAGCTCACGAAATCGTTAATTCCGGAAAAATTGTGTATTTGTTACCAATGACCTTTACAGTATCCTCCTATATGGCAGTCTTCAAAGGAACTAAAATGTATTTGTAAGGTGTATTTATCCCTCTTTTTTGGAAGTGACAAACGTTTCTTTACAGAATCTTAGAAAAAGCGATGAACATGAAATGAAAATGAAAATGCCTGAAAATGACATTCATGTAGTGTTAGCGAAAAGTGACATTGATTTGGGTCCTTTTATAAGCTCTCGCACATTTAAATTCAGTTTTATTGGATTTTTTTCAAATCACCAAACAAAGATTGAAGTCTTTGAAAATAGGTAAGTATGTGTGTGTGCGTTCTCTTAATTAAATTGTTCCCTAGAATTGTGATTTTTATCTCGTAAAATAAAAATAATTATAGAAAAAGGATTGGGTGACTCAGTCATCCGGCACGACCATTAACGTTAGTATTGACTGCTCGCCGTCTCCCAGAATAAAACATTTTAACTCTTTTCACATCAAATACTAAAAATAACACATTTATTCTTCTTTGAAATTTTACATTATTTTTCTTTATTTAACATTAATTCTAATTCTGTGAGGCTTAAAGTTACAGTTGATTTTGCAAAAGAGCTGCAGTCTATGGACAGCAACTATTTGGTAAAATTGTCTCCAACATGGTTTCTACGATCTCAATTGCTGCTGGCAAAATGAGCTCTCTTCGCCAATTGTGTGAGGTTTTTTCATTTAGTATTCTGTATGATACTTTGTAAGAAGTAAGTAAAGGTTTGTCATTCACTGACAACGTTTTTTTTTTTTAAAAATACTTATTGTTGTCATATAATTTTAATTTTAATTCAAACAGCTCTCGAGACTTGTTAATATACTCACGATGAAGCGTTTCCAAAGGTCTTTTAAGTTTATTACGTTTCATACTGTCTGCTACCAATATATTTTTGAACAAATAACACACACATGGTCTTTTTTTTCTTCTCCATTTACTTTAGTAGTGGTTAATCGAAAATTTAAATATTCTTGAGAATACATACATGAATTAATTTTCGGAATTATGCTCTTATGTGCACTTGTTGATGCTTTATTATCGTTGAATGTTCGCTTACGACTTAAACATTTACCCATGTTTTTGTTAATATGCTGGCGTAAATACTTTATAACGTCAATTACAACTACAACACAAATTATAAATTACATTCGTATACGTAGTGTAGAAGTATCGACTCGACCAAGACTAACTGGAATTCTACGAGGTATAGCATTTTTGCATTGTTTGCACAGACGTCCGATAAGCTTCCCAGATTCACGCAGATGTTCACAAGAATGCTAGAAGTGATGGATATGACAGAGAGCAACATAAACCATAGACTATTTTTCTAATGACATTTCTACTTTTGAAAATGGATGATAGAGGAAATATATCTTTAATTAAATATCATTTTGCGATCTGCTCTAATTTAAAATTAGTGAAAGTAAAAAAATTACATAATAATTATCCTATTACTTAAAGCAATTTGCTTAAAATATATATCATTTAAAAGTAACATGTACAAAATTTAATACTTATCTTGTTAATTTGTACTGTTTATAATTATGTTCTTATTGTAGCTTTATAGTGCCTAGTTGATTATTATTGCATTCAACATATTATCTATATATATATAAGGGAGAAAGTCGACTCACTCACTGACTGACTCACTCACTCACTGACTAATCACGATATCTCCAGAACTATTCAAACTACAGACTTGAAAATTGGTAGACATGTTCCTTTCATAGAGTAGAGATCAGCTAAGAACGGATTTTGCGAAATTCGAACCTCAAGGAGGTGTTTATAAATAATTGTTTCCATTTTTACACTACTCGACATACAATCTTGAAATTGGGTAAGCAGATTCCTTTCATAGAGTAGAGAACCACTACAAAATGAGTTTGGTGAAATTCGCCCCAAGTGCTTTAAGGGGGCGTTATAGAATTTCCATTTTTTAAATTATTAGACGCACAGTTTAAATTTGATAAATAGATTCCTTTCATAGAGTAGAGATCAGCTACAAGATGGATTTTGGGAAATAGCCCCCCAAGTGCGTTGCAGGGGATTAAAGGGCGTAACAAATAAATATTTTCGTGTTTAAACTACTTGACCAACCTGCTTGAAAATTGGAAGGCATGTTTCTTTCATGGAGTAAATATCCGCTACAAAATGGGTTTTGGGAAAATTGACCCACAAGGGTGTTACGGGTCAATTTTAAG
>BMAO01012973.1:0-62943 GCA_019973975.1 Trichonephila clavata
TGTTACCCTTGATAGGTCACAGTAAGTCTGAGATTCCAAGCTAATCTAGAAGTCAAGTCAGCGATAAGTCCGTCGAATGTGTTGGGACGTCGTAGAGTGTTCGAAGCCTGTAGAAGTGTCTCTCTAGAGTTTGCCGAAGTTGTTATTCGTATCGAGAGTTTCCTAGGTTTCCGCTTTTGATGTCTCTCTAAAGATGGAATACACCAAGCCCACAAAACTACACGTGATGCGTAATCATTTCTGTTTGAACGTAGTCGAGATTACCATCCGGTCATTGGTCCTAATTTACCCCCGCGGTGAATTTCTAGCCGGAGATTGTCGTGATGACTGAGCTGGTCATTTTCTTTCGGCTGGATAAAGGTTAGGTAAGAAGGTTGACTTGTTTTATTGCATAAGTGTCGGTGTGACCGGTTTTGGATACGTTCCCGCGAAACTCCATGACCATTAATGCATCACTAGTTCCCTAACACGAAAATGGGTTCTTTTGTGGAGACTGCCTCAGCTTACCCCATGTCAGAGAATACATGCATGTATAGTTTTACATTTATCGGTAGAATTGAAACATAGTATTTATACCAGCTATTACAAAGCATCGACTTTATTATATCCAATTATTAAATGCATTTTTACACATAACTTTACTTTGGAAAAAGAAAATTTTATCAAATACAAGTATAGATAACATGGCAAATATAGTTGAGAGTATTACAGTTTTACTTGTAGGAGTGTTTTAAGAGAGAAAATGTGTGTGACTAACACTCTAAAGGAAAATTTTAAATATTCGGCATTGTATTTCTGAATTAATTTTTCGGCTTTGAACTTTTTCCATTATATAATACTTGAAATTTTAGAAGGTCATAATGTCGCAGTTTTACATCGCAATACATTTTAAGAATAATTTTTGATTTGGAGACATGTCAAATGCTTTTCATTTGTTTTTGATCAAAATTTTGGCTTCTTCTTCTAGCTGGGCTGATTATTGTTTCCTGAATTAATTTTTTTATCGTTTTCTTATGTGTTTTACGGAATGAAATTCTTTTGTTTTAAAGTTTCCTTCAAAGGGTTTTACATTTTATCAGTAATGATGCTTTTGATTCATGTGCAAAGGGAGTGAAAACTCTGGGGGTTTCAATCTTGTTATTGGAAACATCAAAAATTAATTATATGTTTGATATTATTGACCATATTTGCATGTTTCATTGATCACGATATTTTGTTTAATAATTTTATTGTTCTTTGCGCATGTTCTCATAAACCACATTTTTTATGCACACATTCTCCAGTGAAATTCAGGAATAGTATGAAAAATTTCCAGTAAGTATAGTTTATTTTGTTAAAAACAATTTATCATGGGTTTTTACTTGCATAAAAATCAAAAGAACGAAATAAGTAATCTCTCATACTGAAATAGAGTTATTTTTCTTTTTGTTAGAAAAATATAAATACGCTTATTAAGTTTTCTCCATCTTTTATGATTGTTTTTAATAGTTCACCCCATGACTTTCAACTAAAACCAGAACTGAGTATCAGTATATGAGTGTAAGTAAGAAGTTGTCTAAACATTGTTTCATTATTTTTATTTGTCAGTAAAAAGGAATAATATATTTAATTCAGTAATATAAATAAATTTTGAGGAACATTTTATAGCTATTTGTTTTCACCTACTGCAAAAAAATAAGCCAAAGAACCACGATATGAAAATCCTAAATTATGTTACAAAGGAAACAAACTAATTAATAATCATATTCCTAAAGTATATTAATAGGGAAACAAATTTCGAAAGTTCTATTGATTTTTTTTATTTCATGCTGTTGTAAATAAGTGATTTTTTTTGTTTCTATTTTACCACTAATTTAAAGTTAATTATAATACCACAAAAATTAAACTTGACATACCCATCTGTATTTGTATTATATTAAAGAATTTATTCAATTTTAATATCTTTAAGATAGTTATTTTCATAGAATAAAAAAGCTATTTCTTTTGTTTACTAAAATAACAAATTTAACAACGGATTTTTCATTCTCTAAACATAAATTAAACTATTTTTCTTCCTTTTTAAAATTTAAAAATGGTTTCATACAATATATAGCATTAAGAATTTTTTTTATTATTTTTCTGTTCTAATCAACTTTAAAATGCTTTACTTCTGCTTGGTAACTATTGGAAAATGTCTTTGTCTAGAAAAAATCAATACCAAAGTCATTCTAAAAAAATCTTGCATATTTTTAAAAGAACTAGACGATAAATGATTTTACAGTATAGCACAAACAACTTAAATAGTTTTATATATTAGGAAATAATTAAAGTAAGTAGAATATATTAATTACTAAATTTTGTTGAGAGTATAGTGTTAATGTACATAATTATTTCAACATTTCATGAATTTAACTCCCTTTTGCAACAATATTTATGCATTTTAAATTTTATTCTTTCTCCCGTAAAACTTTTCATCATTTGTTGATTTTTCTCTGATATAGGATTAATATTAAAGCAGTTTCGAAAAAATATTATGTAGAAATATATCAATACTTAAAATGCATAAGTATTTTATAATTTGGAAATATTCCATTGTGAGTAAAATTATTATATATATATATATATATATATATATATATATATATATATATATATTATATATATATATATGAATCAATAGCAGTTATATTTATTTTAAAAGATTTCTCAAGTTACAGAAACACTCATAATTTAATGGCATTTTAATTTATTATAACCTGTCGCTAAAATTAATCTGTAAAAATTTCTTTAATAATGTGTTTTTTGTTTAAATGTCCAATATTACGATCTTCAACATTAACCTTCCGATTGTATGCAATCTTAGTAATGTAACATTTTCTAATATATTCCTTTTATTCACTTTAAATGTACAAAATGATTATTTTTCAGAAAACATTTATTTTCATGTCAGCTCCGGGGCTTAGAGGTAACGTCCCAATTTCGAAAGCTAAGGTTTGCGAGTTCGACCCGGCTAGAGACGATAGATTTTTCGCATGTGGAAAACGTAGGCACGTATGTAGGATTATGTAGCATGTAAAAGATCCTCTGAGTATCAATTAGGCTATAGTACTCTCGTCCACATTTAGTAGCAAGAGCTTCCACCTAATGGTGCACCTCTGAAAAGGCTCTCCCATTTCGGAGACTTGCCATGTCTGGAAAGGGGTAAGTTGCTAATATGCAGCCCAGTGAAAATTAAACAACATTATTTTTTATTTCGTATAATAATGTTTAAAAATACTTCATTTTCTTAAAATCTATAAATTATTTTTAAATCGATCATCATCCAAAAAATACTATTCAGTTTTACAAAATGCAAAAGACAATTTTCTGGGGAAAATTCAATTATGTTACATACTTTAAAGCTTCCTTCACTTATCTACCTAATCACTGTCTACATCTAAACATTTGTCGTATTTGTTCATTAATTTCAGAATTCCCATGTGATACTCTTCTGCCACCAGTGTCTTATATAAGCCAGGTGGTCACAACGTTCACCCTTCCTTCCTCACTTCACAAAATTTGTCGTTCAGAAAATCTTTTTTGCTTCAAAAAGGATGGGAAACGCGCATACCTGGGTCCTGACCATCAGTCTTTCCCTTGAATGTAGTGATCACTTGGCTTAATGACTGGTGACAGAATAGAATAACCGTAATATTGAAGAGTATCCATGAGTAAATGCAACAAGGGTTTCAAAGAAGGTGGTTTTGTTATTGCTCATCTCTATGTTTAACCAAGCAAGACTAAGTCTATGATCTCATACACTCTCAAAAAGTCCAAAACCACTAGAGGGCCATTATACAGATCTTGTTTTGTAAGCCCCAGGCAGTCACACACAATAATGTGTTCTGGAGATGCCTGGCAAGCAGAACACCTAAAGCAAATCGGAAAAACAGTGTTTCCATCTTTAAAAGTCAAAGTTTGGAGATGATCACTGCGGAAACGAGTTAGAATTGTTTGTCCCTGCCTGCTGCATTGAAGAGAAAGAGTACCACCACCACACACACATGACGTTTAGCTTCATACCAGTGATGAGCAGGAGGAATAGGTGATAGCTTGTTGTTAATATAGGTGGAGTGCAGTTCTGAATAGGTGAGAGGGGCCGAGTTCCTAGTGGGTTGAGTTGCTTCATCTTTTACTAGAGCATCAGCAATCTCATTGCCCGCGATGTTAACGTGAGAATGAACCCATTGTAGATAGATCTCGCGAGAAGATGAAAGACGTTTTAGTTTCTCCAAAATTGCCGCTCCTGTGTTATCACCCACCTTATGCCAGTTAGAAAAATGTTAGATGGTACTTACGGCAATCAGATAGTATCCAGATGCTATTCAAACCAGAAACTGAGAGTGCCTCTTCAAGGCCTGTATCAATAGCAATATCACTGCTACAGAGAAACCATCAAAGTTTCTCAGTTTAGAGTGTCTAGAATAGTTTTGGGACTTAATATAAATACCACTGCCAGAATGAGAGTGTTCGCTCCGGCTGCCATCAGTATGAAGGTGGTGATTAAGTAGATAAGTAAATGAAGTCCCAGGAATGTTAGATATAATTATTTTTTCCAATTAATAATATTTTTAATTTAATTTAATTAATAGTTCTTTAATTTCTGGATGATTCCTCTTACATTTCATGCTTTTTATATTCTATGAATATATTTCCTCCATTTATAATTGAATATATTATTAAAATATAAATATGACAGAAAAATGTGCAAATGGTCTAAAAGGAGTTATAGCTTTTGTATATGTTACCGTCAAAGTATGAAATCGGTTATATTATAGAACAACTAGGTATTTCCTGAAATAACTAGACAAATGGGTTAAAGTACATAAAATATTTGAATTCTGCGATTTAACTATGTGTTCCATATATTACTTGATATTTAAAGTATGCAATAGGTACTCGAAAGTTCTTTGAATATGTTCTAGCTGTGTTTAGCCTGTTCTAAACCCATGGTGAAGGATTTTTTTCTATTAGGAACAAGAGATGGCCGAATGAAACATTTGTAATCTAGATCTCGGTTCAGTGAACGAGAATTAATTTCCAATGAAGAAGTTCCGAATATTGAGACATCGCTTCGATCTGTTGCAACATCTCAACGTTCCGGCACTGGACAAGAAAATAAAAAAAGATTTACGTAAAAAATATGTTAAAGTAAAAGGTGAGCTCGTTTCAAAAAATAATATGCAATGCAATTCAAAGTGTCATCAGAGCAATCCTTGCTCTAATAAATAATGAAAAAGTAAAATATTTACTTACATTTTTGTTTAGGAATGTTTATACACAATTAATTTTTTTATTAAGCAACAGTTATTCTTCCCAATGTGTATTTTTTGATATTATAAACATATTATTAACATATTTTTTTCTTTCTGCTTAAATCAACGTTTCTCAAACTGTGGGGCACACCCCCTTGGTGTGGCGTGATATTCCTACAAGGGGGCGAGAGCATATCGAAAATAAAAGAATTGAAATAAATTAACTGAAATGAAGTAAAACAAAGTACTATCTGACATAATAAAAAAAAGTATACATTTACACTGAAATAATTTATATGTATATATCATCCAACGATATTAAGTTATCAAAAATAAAATCTTCAATACGCCCATTACATATAATTGATCCTATAACCAAATAAAAAAAAACATTTTGTTTGAATTGCTGAATTTGAATTTTCGAATTTCTTGGTCAGCATGGCTTAATTATTTTCAATGGTTTTAAAAACAACTTCCACTTGTTGTTCTTCAGATTTGTAAGTTTTAAAACACACAGGGTATTTTTGTTGTCCATTTACTTCAGTAGTGGTAAATGTAAAATTTAAGTATTCTTCAGAATATTTTCTTGATTTAATTTTTGGAGCCATGCTTGTCTGTGTACTTTTTGATACTTTAATCTACGTCGAACGTTCAGTTGCGATTTACAAATGCGCCTATGATTTTGTTTTAATATACTGCCGTAAATACAAACTACCGTGAATTACAATTAACGTGCAAATTATAAAATGTACATTCAAAATAGATTAGGTACTATAGAAGTATCGACTTGACCAAAACTGACTATAATTGTACGAGGTACTGCATTTTTACATGTTTTGCGAAGACGTTCAATAGTTTGCCGAGACTCACGCAAATGTTCGTGAGAATGCCAGATGTGATGGATATGGTGGAGAGCAACTTAGACTAGTTTTCTAATGGCATTTGTACTTTTAGAAATGTATGATGAAAGAAAGAAATCTTTAATTAAATATCAATTTGCAATCTGTTCCAATTTAAAAATTAGAGAAATAAAAATAACATAATGATTATCATATTACTTAAAAGTAATTTACTTTATATATTACTTAAATGTAATATATACAAAATTGAATGCTTATATTGTTAATTTGTACGGTTTTTAATTAGATCGTATTGTAGTTTTAGCGTCAAAGTGCATTATTACTGCATTCAATTTATTATTATTGTATAAGGGGAGGGGGCGGTAAAAAATATGATTGGAAATTGGGTCGCCAGTATTGAAAGTTTGAGAAGCACTGGCTTAAATAATGTTAGCAGTAAGATAAATTATACCTCATCTTTTCCTTATTATTTATCAAATGACCCTCCGCAATTAGGATAAAATGTATTTTTCACGAGAATTTATCAATTTATGAATTATTAATTTATAAAATAACTTAGAAGTGGTTTATTTTTCACTTTAACAATTTAGCATTAGTTATTTCATAAAATAGTTATTTTTTTCATAGGATAACTTGGTACAGTACGAAACTTTTCATGTATTATATACTTTAACTCACTTGTCTAGTTATTTCTTGAAATACCTAGTTATTCAATGAAATAACTGAATCACATGCACTTTAATGTTAACATATATATTAATTGCTAAGGCTAACAATCGAGATATAATATACTATTCATGATTTTTAAATTGTTTTGTTCGTAACTCAAAGATATCTGATACTGTAATGAGTTATCCCTAAAACTAGCATAAAGTAGTAACTCTAAAGTGAATTTCACTCTCGTTTTGTAGATATTCGTGGTATAAATCTTTTAAAAAAATGAATTTCAGTTACATTATTATAAATATATGTTCATGCCTTTTACAATGATATTGAGAAAACCACCAATACAAGTTATTTAAAAATAATAATTATATTTTTTGCGAGAACTTTTTATGCAAAATTAATTATAAATAAAGCGATATCTCATTATAATGTCCAGTTAAACGTTTTTTAGGGCTTGAAACTTCTTTTTAAGTTTCACCCTTAGATGAAAAATATTCATCTTTATTTTCTTGATTGTTCTGATCAAAACGATTAGAAACTTTTATTTATTTCTTTTCAGAATTTAGTTTAGTTGAAATTATTATAAAATATTGTCGATTTGAGGATCCGCGCAGCCCCTATAACTCACTTTCATTTCTTTTCTACAAATGATTCTGAATAGACAGCAAAATCATTGAATCAATTAGTTTCTTCCTTTTAAAACATGTAGAGTAAGGGTGTCAAACTCAAAGGCTAACTTAGGTCAAATAAACAAGGCGTAACTGTAGATGGGCCGCAAAAAAAATCAATATCGAAAGAAACGTAAGGTTATTTCGAATAATAAATTATAATAACTATAAATAATAGAACAAGAAAATTTTGATGTTCACGTTTTGACGCTTGACATCTTACCTCTGCTACTATATTTCCTGTTTCTAAGGAAATTTTGATATTTTATTTTATATTATTGTGTGCCACCATACTGGGAGAGTCGCATAAATATTTGTTGTGGGCCACACGCGGGCCGCCAGTTTGGTACTACTTTGACAATGAGTTCTTTCAGAATCTGTTTACGAAATTTTCCTTTACGTGACTTACAAAAAAATAACAAGAACAATTTAATGTTTACGACCTGACACCTTGACATATTATCTCTGCTACTATCTTCCCTATTTCTGGCAAAATTTGGATATTTTATTCTATTATAATTTATATATTATTATTATTATTATTATATATTTATATTTTATTATACATATTTTATTACATTTTATATATTATTATATTATATTATTATTATTATATATTTATATTTTATTATACATATTTTATTACATTTTATATATTATTATATTATATTATTATTATTATATATATATATATATATATATTTATATTATATTTTATTATATTATATATATTTGTGTAACTCATTGCCGCATCCCTTTGGCAATGAGTTCTTTAGAAATCTGTTCACCAAATTTCTCTTTACGTGACTAACAATTAATATGGAAAATACACAAATAGTTTTGAGGAATTTCTGAATTTTTTGTGATAAAGTGGCTTTTTCAAAATACCTGGAAAAATGCGCTTCGCTTATGTTTTTCTTAATCAGTTATTCTTTTCTTAGTTATAATTATACTTTTAGATATACCAACCGTGGGCCGTGAGTAGCCTAGTGCTTTGAGCATCGGAGTCCAGACCGGAGGGCCTGGGTTCGATGCCTGGATGCCACTAAATACCACCGAGTATAGACGGAGTACGTGCTCGTTAAATCAGTGGATCCGAAAGTCTTGTGGGTGGTCACAACAGAAACCACGAGTGCAGGGGCTGGAGAATATGTCCCTCCGCTTCAGTTCCATGCCAAAATTGTGGAGGTGGAGATAGGTGGTGTCGCCATCTATCGTTAAGATTGATGCCTGTGAGACACACAGATCCATTGCCTGTGTGTCTCACAAGCAATGGCAACATTCATTCCTTCCCTGCTGGAAGGACACGACAACAACAACAGATATACGAACCTAATTCAAAACACACTTTGAGTGTAATTCGGTGAATAATCTCTCTAATACCATAAAATAAATCTAACCATAATGTTTTTTTTATCCAGTTATTCTTTACTTTGTTATAATTATACTTTAGATATACAAACCTATTTCAAAGCACACATTGAGTTTACTTCGGTGTATAATCTCTCTAATACCATAAAATACATAGTTTTAATCTTGTCAGGAATAATAAATTTAATAAATTTTCAGTGTTTCCTTTTAAATATAAATCATTTTAATACAGTGTTAATAAGGACAAAATATTATAAATTTCAATTACGCTTTAAAAAAAAAATGAGACACATCACATTTTTTTACTTTTTTACTATTTGTTTAGTCTACATGGTTCGCAAAAAAATAGTAATTAAGGATATGTTAAAAACTTAGCAATTTAATCTTATCAAAAGTAATGAATTCCATTAGCAATACAAAAAAAATTATAAATAACTAATTAAATTCAAATTACAGTCAAAAACTAATTTATTAATTTTACACGAATTCCGTGTATTAAGTCTTTTGTGTTCATTTTACATTTTTAAAATGTAATAATCATTTTTAAACCTAGTTGTAATACCAACATTGTGCAGATTGATTGAACTCTAATGTTAAAACACTATATACAACTCTTTTTCTGAATAACTCCCTTCCTTTTTTTTATGAATTTATTCCTCTTGCCCTTTACAAACATCAGTAAATATTTTTTTTATTTCCCTTTTTTACTATCGAATGTATTCTAGCTTCAAACCATCTTGTAAAAGGCGATATAAAATTCCCCGTGTGTTGAATAATATCTTGAAAATGGTCTCTTACTCTAAAAAGACTGGCTCTGCATCTGACAACTTATTTGCATTCACTGATACATTCATGGGTTTTACAGAAGCCGAACTTTCGATGTTGTCAACAACAAATGTGGAAAATGGTTGTTATGGTGCACTATATATTAGGCTGTTTATGCTGTCTGTTTCGTGAATATTCTGTGTTATCTATTGCATTTTAAAGCTGGGGAGTACTAACAGATAAAATAAACAGAAACGGTAATATTTTTAATAAAAAATGCGTAGCTTAGTAAGTAATTTAATTCCATGTTATTTATCAAGTACATTTGAAGTAGTGATAAAAGTATTGCTACTTTCATTAGTGTTTTACAATGATCTTCTTTTTTATATTGAAAAAGACGTTTGTATGTTATGAATCTGTAACGGAAATCTATATAAGCTAGTAGCATTTACCGGACAAGGGGATCACTTTTGTCTAGGGGTCATTTTACCCGGCTTCTGATCCTTAGGTCGTGGGTTCTATCCTCCACATTCGTGTTCTGGCTGAAAAGAAAAGCGTGACATATTCTGATATGCCGTGGCACAATCTACTCGCAAAAAGAACAATCAAATGTCTTCAGATCCACTTGTTGCAGCAACCAGTCATCAGACCCACTTGACGCAGGAACCAATAGGTCATCAAGCTCACTTGACACGCAACAGGAACAACTCACAAACTCGCCGTAACCAATATATCGTTCGTTCGCCTATCCACCGACTAACTCGTGGGGGAGTACTGTAGCGGATAGCTATATAAGCCGATAACACCCTCCGGACAGTAGTGATCACTTTTTTCTTTGGCTACGGGATTCATACGTCGCGGGTTCTGTCCTCCGGATATGTGCTACTTTAAGTTCTTTTTTTTTATCAAACGGCTTTGTACAGTTTGTTATGCACATTTAGTTCAAGTAGTTTAATTACTTAATTTTGCGAAAATTTACTTTTGTCTTTTAAATAGAAATTCAATTCGAAAGAACATAAATCTTTTTGCTTGATTTTTAAAATGTCTTTGACTTTTCATGTCTTTTTCTTATTCCTCAAAGAGAAATATAATTTACAAGTCGCATGCTTGCAAATCATACATACATATAACAATGTATAAGAATAAATGTAATAAAAATACATTTTACGGATCTCATTTTTCACATAATTAGTGTCAATAAGCTAGATATGATTTAGGATATTTAGATTTGCAGTGAGCCCTTTTGTCGCAAGTCGTAAATCAGAAAATGACAGAGATAAAAACGCTTAACGACATTTTAGCAGAAATTATTCCTTTTCTTTCCAGTCATCTAACATATGAAAGACGTGACTGTAAATCACAGGTTGGTGGTTCAAATAAAATACTCATATCAATATCGACATCTTGTAGCCAAAGCGGTGAATCGGAAATTGATCCTCAGAGGGTAACACAGCCTAGCTCTACTGTAATCCTGTATACACTCAGTGCTGATTACAGCTAAGACAGTGCTTCTCAAACTGTCAATGTTTGTGACCCAAGTTTCATGGCACCCCCTCCATACAAGAACAATGTACTGAATACAACAACCATGTATTATGACGCTAAAACTACTATATGACTTTAATTATAAACCGTGCAAATTATGAAGATAAGTATTAAATTTTGTATATAATTCTGTATATGACTATCCCATGGAAAAATCGTTAGTAATTATGAAACACGTTCTTAACTTAGTATTGATAAATTAATTATCAAATACATTACGCATTAAGGATACATTTATAAGTGTATTACATCAGTGTAAATGTGTCAGAATGTATTATGATTTGTTTCTTTCCAAACTGAAATATTTTAAATAAAATTATTATTTTCTACATTTTGACATACTCGAGCTTCCTTTGTTAAGTAATCACTCCCCTCTAAGAGGGCACACCCCACGGTTTCAGAAGCGCTGATCTAACACATTTCCAATAAATCCCTGTTGATGATGTGTACAAAGGCTACTATGAATCCGTCTAACAGACTCGCTATCGCACCTTCAGAATATTTATGACATTTACGGAAAACGTTTAAATATAATTTTCTTAATGTATCAATCAGAAAATATATCAACACAACAAATTAATTATCCGCCTGAGGAAGGGCTATAAGATGACTCCTTTACTTGTGGGTCACAAAACACCAAGGAACAGGAATGAAATTGCTTAATTGACCCGGAGAAGGAATTATTTTCCGTCCCTGTCGTCTAACGCTTGTATGGCGTGGAATGGCAAGTTGGTGTATCGAATCAAAGTTTCAGGCCAAGGAGCCACTTTGACTAAAAACTGTTGTCCTTGGCGTGAGTATTTGATTTGAGCCATCAACTTTGCGATTCATAGTCACTCCGTATACGCGTTAGGCGTCCGGGTTCGAAAATAAATCCATCTTCCACTGAATTTCTAAGCTTTTTTATTTTCAGTCTTTGAGCCCTTGGATCTTGCAGCAGAAGGGATATTCACATATAAAAGGTGGATGTCATTTACATTCGGACTTCTTGTTACATATGCAGTTTTTTTAAGGGTTTCAAATATGGTTGTTTATTTTATAATGAGAAAATGTCAGGATAGTAAAACTCTCAAGCATAAAAGTTGGAGGAAGTCAGTTATTCAACTTACAAGGGTCAAGATGTGTCAAACATCGGAGAAGATTTTCTCGTGAAATCTCCTGGTTCTAACATCATATTCTACCTTCTCAAGGTGACATGGTATAAATGGTAAACTGGTGATTTCGGCTATGTCCAATAGAACATATTTTAAATCAAGTTTCCTTCTACGAAAGATTGATTTCATCGACTATTCGAGAGAATCAAATACGAAAGCTTTGACTACAAAATATCTTCTTCAGACAATCAACTGTGCGACCCTTTAGTAAGCCTGTACCAAACATTGACTCATTAATACTCGATTAGACATGAATCTACGACCTTCATCAACTGTTCTATAATGAATATTTATAACCTATTCTGTAATTATACAGGAGGTTTCTGATGTGAATATTTCTGCTTTTATTAGCTCAGACCCTTTATTACGATTTAACATATTCATACAACAATATACAAGGCATTTAAAAAGAAAATAACTGTCGGAAAATTCAAGTACAATCACTGAGTTTCCTGTGTGTTGACAGATAGGTTATGACATAAATAGATGACATCGTATCTCCAGAAAACAAATGATCTGCACACTACATTAAAGAATAAACAATATTACCATAAAGACTATTACCAGATCCGGTGTCGTTGGGAATCGCTCAATGAGGCCGATGCAGTTCATTTATAGCTATTTTTACAATATTAGCTATTATCGGTGCAATCTACTTGCTTCTTTTCAACCACTAAGAACACAAAAGACTACACAGATAGCCGATGGTGTTCCGTAAGTAAACCTCTGTAGGTAAGTGTCTTTTCTAATCCTCTTGGTGAAAGTTCTGGTATTTCAAGAGAAAAAAAAAATCTCAGACAAAGACTTTTGCGACAAAAAGTAATACAAAAATTGAAAAGATCCTAGAAATGGTTCTTATTGTCATCCCCGTCTACAAAATCCGACTAAGCGGATAGCATCGAATTTATGCCAGTCTCTATAAGAATTTGTTTTCAAAGGGAAGAAGTATGTTTAGAAACATGAGCGGGGAGGAGTAGAGGAAACATATACTTTGCCTTCAATCCCCTCGCCACCTTTTCGTTCGTGATCGGAGATCTAGCATTTCTTTTCTTCGGGATACCGGAACGACTGTTCTATAATTCGAGCTAGTAAATTTTTTAATCCACTCCAGAGAAAGAATTCGCAGCAGCAAGAGGTACATCACTTGATGTGTGTGAAATGATCTGTTTCTTTAGAACTAGATTTAAGAAAGAACGTTTTCTTAATTCATGTTTACATAATTTTACTATAAATCTTAATTTGAAAGATAATCGTTCATTTGATACTTTAATAAATTAAATACTGATTATGCAGTTAGATATTGTAATATTTTTTTAAAAACTTAAGATATTCAGAATGAGTTTTCAAAACTGTGTTAAGTGATTTTGCTGCTGTTAATAATTTTCCTTGTATAGCTCAAGCTCTAAGACATGTTGTTCACTATATCGATAGTTTCGGCCGGCTAACTCTCTCCATGTTAAGGCTGGTCGGTACCCCCTATCCCGCTAATGTTAAATTGAGCATTTTTATTTGCCTTTTTCTCAGAAACTATTAAATGAACAGACTTAAATTTTTTTCTGTATATTAATTAGACTTTTTTTAATTTAAAATGATCGGAAGCTTTTTCAAATATATTGTTTAGTTTTTTCAAAAACATTCATCGGAAAAGTATCACTATGAATTTTTTTGAAAAATGTCATTTTTTCACGATAACAGACTTTTACAAAAATATTATGGAATATTAAAAAAGGCTCCGTTCAATATATATAGTTAGATATCAGTAATATTCAGTGAAGATTGCAAGTGCTTTCGTTGAATAGGTTCTAAGAAAATGGTACACGTATTTTTAAAAACACCGCTCTGAGATAATTGCATTTTTATTATAAAATGTCACTTCATCAGAACCATTATGCATTACAATCTGTATTTGCACTATTTTTTTAAATATTAGCTTATTTTCAATAACTTTTAAGACCTTTTACTTATTTCTTTTACTTAGATTTCTGAGAAAATGCATATATTGCATTTTTCATTTTTAATCTATCGAGATATTTTATAGCATTTGCATCAATTTTTGAATAATTTTCTGTTCTGATATATTATTGTGATTATAAATCATCATAAATACCATGTGAAAATGTGTCAATCCATGAAAATATGGCTTTGGTAATACATCATGATACGACATTTCGAAAAGTTTCATTAGTGTTTTATAAATTCACATGTAAACACAATTTCTTAAAGTATCAGAATTAAAAGGATTCTTAAAATATTACATAAATGGTATCCAAAACAACAACAAGAAAGCTGATTTTATGTTTTTAAACATGAGATTTGTGTATTTTTTGTATGTAACAAATTTTGTGTAACGAAAAAGGGCATTGCATTTTGGGATATATTTATGTAACTTTTACTAAATACTATTGAACACAAAGCTTGAAAATTTGTGTGTGCATTAAATAAACATTCATCTTTATACAGAAGTGAATTTTTTTTAAAAAAATTGATCAGCATGTTTAAAAATGTAATTTTTGTAGAGTGGAAAAAATAATTAATTTTATAAAAATTTTCCTTTTTTATGTTACGACATCTGCTTTTCAGCTAAATATCTGAGGAATATCTCAAAAAATTCACTTCAGTATATACAATATATATGCAATAAAAGATAAATATTTCCAGTTCAAGCATACAATTAATTTATAGAGAAAGAAGACAAAAATTAAAAATATAATCTTTATAAGACAGTAATATGTGATTATATGGCATTTCGAAAAGTTTCCTTAGTGTTTTGTATATTCACATGTAAACACAATTTCTTTAAATATAAGAAATATAAAGTTTCTATATAAATATTACATAAATAGTATCTAAAACAACAGGAAAACTATTTTAATGTATTTAAACATGAAATTTATGGTTTTTTTTGTATATAACAGGCTTCATGCACCGCGCATTTTGAGATATATTTATGTACTTTTTACTATTGAACACTAAAGCTTAAAAATTTGTGTGTTAATTAAACATTAAACAAACATTTATTTTTATACAGAAGTGAATTTTTTTTTTTTTAGAAATTGATCAGCATGTTTAAAAATGTAATTTTTGTAGAGTGGAAAGAAATGAATTTTATAAAAATTTTCCTTTTCTGTGTTACGACATCTGGTTTTTAGCTAAATGTCTGAAGATTATTTCAAATATTTCACTTCAGTATACACAAAAATATATAGGAAATATAAAATAAAAATTTCCAGTTCATGAATACAGAAAAAAAAGTAAGAACACACAATAATTTATAGAAACAAGAGAGAACACACAATTTAAAAAATATATAATTTATAGAAAACAGAATAGTGTTTCAATGTGCACAAATGTTGTTTTGGGAACCCGTGATAAAATGACATTATGAAAACTTTCATTCGGGTTTTGTGTTTTTCAATGCAAACATTATTTCAACAAATCAGGATGGGAAGATATCTAAATATAGAACGCATTGCTACTACAGCAGCAACCGGAAGACTTTTTATGTTTGTAAGACTTACACGATTCTTCAGCCTGTTTATATCCACACCATGAATTTTCCCCGACAGGACAAAAACAATGTTTTTATGTGCCCACTTTTTACATATACAATATTTCAAAAGAATATTGACAACTATCACCTTACCTGTATCAATGCTGGTCACAGAAACTGCACCATTTGATGATGTGTAACCGTGCTTCTGCCCGCTACCACAATATTATTATTACCTTCATTTTCACAAACAGCTTCCCTCGCAGCATTTTGAATGGAGTCCTCGTAAACAAGTTTTACAGCATTTGAGATTCGCTTACCGTAAGGAAAAACCTTGTAGGTGGTTGCCGAAGATTCATTATGCCGCAAAATATTCTACCAGGTGCTGCACCTCTTCCAATGAAACACGTAGCATATACAAACCTGGTATTTATTGTGGCAATTTGCGTTCCTTCATGAATATTTAAAAAAGAGAATTTTACATCATATGGACAAGCACAACACTTCAGGACAAATTTCCAGCCCAGACTTTCCTTTTAAAACTTGGATGTCTAAACCTCTTTTACACATTTTAGAATGAACTTCATTCTTGAAAGCAAATGCAACAATATTTTAATTCATGATGGTATTTTTCATACTTACTTTAATAAGAAGAAAAACTCTAATCAAACTTTATTTTGCACATGTCTCTTTTGAGTCATGTGTTTTTCCAGCTTCAGGATTGACATTACTGTGGTTAGTAATGTTACTATTATTGAGAGTATTCCTACCTTCTTAAAACGTGCCTTTATGTTGTTTTTTTTTAATATTTTTTTCTATCTAGCCTTATAAAGAAACAAAAAATTTGAAATTTCAAAATTTGTGAATTTTAGAAATTGTATATATTTAATTTATAAAAACCCAAACATGATAAAAACGTGTATGCGCTCCAAAATAGGTAAACAACCCTAACAATTACACTTGCAGTAAATCTACAGTTAATTGCGTATGAATAAATAAAACAGAGAGTGGCTTTGGAAAAGCTTCCCAGATTTAAAAGGTTAATGTTTACATTTCTATCTGTCAAAGGGGACAGGGCTCATCAGCTGAATATTTTTTAAAAATCATTTTGACATACTTTTAATTAGTAAAATGGCAAGTATGTTACATCATTGGAAAGGTCCTGATTTGGGGATTTTAGAAATATCAAAAACTCCGAATCGATTTCCCGAAGGTGTTTATCCTACTGACTGGCCTTAAAATGGGTGTTAGGAATTATGATTTGGGTTGATTTTTTTCTAGGTTCACACCATCAATTACACTTGGCAGAACCCACTACAATTATGTTTCCTTTATAAAGTAAAAGATACCTCAGCATGTTTATTTTTAGCGAGCCCGCTGTTTTGTGTCAACATTTTAAGGGAACCAGGACATGCTCGAAAGTGTAAAAGGCCAAAATTAAGATCCTTTGTTTAGGAAACATATATCTATTTAAATTTTCCAATAGAGCTTAGATATTTTACATTTTTAATAAAGATATTTTAATTATTTTGTAGAGCTACAAAAATAACTTTTTAGTTCAAAAATTTTTCTCCCTACTTAATTTAAGTAACACATACTTTTTTGAGAATTCATAATACATACTTATGTTTAAATACCATTTCTTAAAAAAGTATATTTTTTTTATGCAAAATATTTTTACACATACATAAAACAATACACAAAATACAGTGAACCTATTTTTTAGTGAGAATGTAGTATAGTTTCTTTAAAAAAATTATAAAACGTGGAAATTTGGAAATTTTTTATTTTTCTGCTTTTTTTATGCATAAAACCAATTTTAGAAAGTTAGGCACTATTTTAATAGAAAAAAATAGGTTCACTCTATGCATAGACATCTTGTATAGAAGTATAAAAAATCTGGAATCTTATAGTGCAATGGTTTTTTTTTAAAAAAATGTACTTAAATGCAAAAAAAATATAATTTTGAGAAAAAGTGAAAAAACTAAAATAAATAATGTTTTCACATATTATACACTTGATTAGTATTTGCTTGCCTATTTTTATATGCCTAATAATAATGCTTAATCTTTTTCTACAGTTACAAAAGTAATTTTAAATTCATATGTATTTTCCCCCTTTGTTTTAGTTAACATGAACATAATTTTCGAGATAAATATTTTCATGCAGGTACTACTTTTACAAAAATGTTTCTTGAATATACAAAAAATTTTACACATATATATAAAGCAACATATCCAACGTAATGAACCAGTTTTTTAATGAATTAACTGCATAATTTCTTTGAAATAATTATAAAATCTTATAGATCTGAAAATCTTAATTTTCGAGATCTTGTAATACATATTATGCCACGGAATAGCGGAGTTATTCATTCAGATGAAAAAAAAATTCAAAAGTTTATATAGATCAAACACAGGGGAAACTACCCATTTAAAATATGTCAAAAAAGGCGTGGTCATTTCTTTACATTTTTATTTTTCATATTTCATGGATATTTTATCAACGAACATATAAGTATTATACAACTTTATGTTCAGAAAAATATGCACTATTTTTTGAGAACTAAAATTGAAAAATCAATTTTTTGAAAGTATGTGATGTCTTGGTTCTCTTAAGTCGTAGAATCACTTCATAAAAAGCATTCCAAACAAGTAATACAAGAAAAGGATGGTTTTGAAGTCAATTCCTACTTCGTTAGAAAAACTTACTGGCACCATCTGTTGCAGTCTGTTGTAACTTCGACAGAAATAACGCAGAATAAATTTAAAACTAAAGAAAACTAAATTTAATTAATGAATTAATATTTGTAACAAACTCTATTAGCATCAAGGGCCATATTTTACAAGTTTAAAAAAATGTATTTGAACTTGAATGGATGAATAGAAATTATTTTAATAACGATTGGAAATTTGAACAAGATATATATATATATATATATATAAAGGGAGAGAAAGTAACTAATAGTAGGAATAGTAAAAGCAAATTTGCGTGCAATTATTGAAACAAACACAAGAGCCTTAGAATTGTCGTAAAAAGGTGACTGACAACGTTTGGTACTGTTATTTTTCAAAAGTGTGTAAACGAATACTTTTTTTTATATTTAGTGTCTCTTGAATTAGAATATAATAATTAAATTGTTTTAAGACATTTATTATAAGAAAAACTATTAAAAGCAATATTTTGGAGAAAAAAATGACATTTTAAAACATTTTCCTTGTATGAAAAATGCTTCTATAACGTTATCACGCGGTGTGACAAAAAAAAAAAAAACGAGAATGGTCCAATAAATTATTGTACTTACAGAACCAATTCTCCGTGAAAGTATCAACTTCAAAAAAGTTTCCTTCAGCCTTCAAGCCCTTCTTCCCTTTAGAAGGCCCTTCAGAAAATTTTCCGTTTTTGCCTCAATCTCTTCAACAGAGATATCATGAGTTCCCTTTCAGCAAGATTAAACTGTAGGAAGTAAAACAAAAGTCTCTCGGGACCAAATTAGGTGAATAAGGAGGATCACAGTAACGATTTTTCTGGTCAGAAATTGCTTGACAGATAGGGCTACTTGAGAGGATGCATTGTTTTGGTGCAAAAGCCATCAACCACTCCCCAATTCTAGAGTAATTTTCCTAATTTTTTCACGAAGTTTTTTAGTACTTCAACGTGGAAGAGTAAATTAGCAGTCTGACCACTGATGTGAGTGGGAACCGACTCACATATCCCGAATTTTGGATATGTTTTGGTCTGTAATTGCTGACCATAGGTGACCAGCAGGTCCATCATCTTTCACACTAACCCTTCCCTATGAAAACTTATTATGCCAATAAAACACATGTGCACTAGACAAAGCTTCATCACAGTAAGGCTCGGTTAATATTTGAAATGTTTTAGTGACTGATTTCTTAGTTTCACAAGACAATTTATGTTGATTCGACATTTTTCTGGCAGAATGCAGTTGCTCGTGCTCATACAATGACGCAGTACTCCCACCTGGCGTGATGGGTTATGGTTGTTGCTAGCTCCACTCTTCTTTCAAGCTACAGAGTCTCGTTTCTTTGTGTCACAACCTTGTATTTTGCCTGTATCTGGTCTGAATTAGGACTTTTGAAATATACAGTTTAGGAGAGGATTTATTTGTAATTTAATATATCAAAGTAGAGAAACTTCAACGAAAAATCCTAGTTATTATTTCAGTTGATAGTAATTTTGTAAACATAGTGAATTTTTCAAAATCCTAACACAGGATCTGTATAGATTTTTTTAGTTATGCATAGGCAAAAATATCATTATTAAAGAAACACTATTCATAAAAGGAGAATGTGTTGAAAAAAAGGCCATTTTTTTCTTCATTTTCTACCAAAAAATTTTCTTTCGATATATTTTTTCTTGTAATAATATTCTTTAAACAATGTTATATGTATATTGTAATTCAACTGACTCTAAATAAAATTATAATTTATAGTTTTAAAAAGCTCTAAGTACCCTTTTATAGTTATTCAAACTAAGTTGTAACGTAATCTTTTACTTACGAAATCTGGAAATTGGAGCTGAAATTATTTGCCAGATAAGGGATGGGATCTGAAAATGGGAAATCATTAATCCTGGTGATCCTGATGAGAACAATGGAACTAAATTATTAAATTGTTGTATTGTCATCGCGGTCCTGGACAAGTGCGCCAAATTTGGAATTAATCTGAACTTTTAAAATGGGTAAAAATTTTTAAAGAATCCGTTACATACAAGTGAAGTTTTTATAAGGGTGTTAAAAAAATCATTCCTATGATTTTTTAAAATCCCGGTTCCAAACGTACAGTGTCACCTTAATAACTTGGTTATTTTTAAATTTTTCATTGAGTTTCTTATTACGTATACATTATTATAATACATCAATGAATGTATAAAAAATGTATTTAACTTATATTTACGATTTACTTTAATGCAATCCACACAATAAAAGAAATGTATCACTGTTATATTTTATTTACGAAAATTAAATAAAGTTTTTTTGATGAAAGTGGCCTTAAACAATAGTTAGGTACAATTAATTGAAGCAAAAAAGTTTATTTGCAGCTAATTATACTTTTCAATGCAAACACATTTATTTCTAAATACATGAGTTAGTCAGTACCCTTAATAATTTGATTACATTTAAATTTGTTATTGTGTTATTTGTTTGATTACATTTAAATTAAGTTTCTTATTACGTATACGTTATTAAAATACATCAATGAATTTATACAAAAATGTATTTATAATTTTAATTTACAATTTACAAGGAAATAATAAAAGAAATGCATCACTGTTATATCTTTTTTTTTGAAAATTAAGTACAGTTTTTTTTATGAAAGTCGTCTTCTAAAAAAGTTAGGTACAATTAATTGAAGCAAAAAAAAGTTTATTTGCAGCTAATTTTACTTTTCAATGCAAACACAATTATTTCTAAATACATGAGGAAAGCTATTTTCAGAGAATGCAAATCTTATTCAAAAAATTAATTAAAACTCTAAGTAAGATGAAATCAAAAACAATAACAGTTATAATTGACAATAAGCAGTTAGTAATTAACTTCCTTTTTCATATTTTCATTTTAACTTCACAACACACAATGCTTTTTTTCATCGATTTAATTTATTACTACCTCTGATATTATTTTCTATTACCACTTCATTTCGTGAGCAAAGTGCAAACTCATTACTTGAGTTCTTAGACAATTAAAGAGAGTTTTACTTGCTCATCTCCGATGAATTAATTAAGTTAATGAATTCGGAACGGCGAAACAGTCTCAAACTCTCCTGCTTTAGCTTTCGAATCACGTGTAATCCTAATTTCTCTTAAACATCACTGGGACTCCCAAAGCTGTATTTACTGTATCTAATTATTTTATTCCCGATCTTGCGGTACAAAATAAATCAATACGAAGGAAAAAAGAAAGGTTTAGAAGGAAATGTAAATACTTCGAAAAGAACTCAGCCTTTTTTGATTCTTTTGCACGTTGCTCTTTATTCGGTCAGAGAGAAAGGAATCGGTCTGAGAGATGCATACCAACTTATGTGCGAAAGAATTCGTTTCTTAGAAGAAAAAATAAACAAATGAAAAACAGAAGCTATCTTCTTTTTCTATATTTCTTAGGAAAGATCAGCAAGGATTTTAAATTTCTATTTCTGTAGTTTGTTTGTGTACCGCAATCCATTTGTCTTTTACTGTTGTGCAGTTTTTAAAAGAAAATAATTTCTTAACTTGGTTTTATCATTTGGAATGCATATTTATATAAATAAGATAAACTTATTTTTAATAGAAATAAATAAGGACATCAATAAAAAAGAAAACAAGAAAAAAAGTAGTATTTTAATTCCATAATGTATGTACAATTTAATAAATACTAAATTAGAGATATAAACATATCACATATTAAATTAGAAATGTCGAAATATTAAATATTAAGTTAGAAATGTTGAAATATTAAATATTAAATTAGAAACGTAGAAATATTAAATATTAAATTAGAAATATAAAACTATTAAAGTTTTTGTTTTATTTTTTAGTGTGGAAAGTTTATTATAAACCTTATAATGCAAGCGATTTAAAAGGGGGGGGGATTTTGATTTGAAAATCCTTAAATTTTTGTGATACATTCTCTCACGAAATTTTCCAATTAAAAATAATTTTTTGGACAATAATAAATATATTGAAGATAATAATAATTAATATAAAAATAGGGATGAATTTTTATACAATGTGTTCTATATTACAAATTAATCAATACAAGATTATTTATAGCATATTTTTCTCTTCAATTTTACGTATACCATAAGCTTTGGAAAGCTTAAATAAATAGATCGATGCCTGTCCAAAGAATGCTGACCAAAGTAAAAAATATATGAGGAATTAATCCATAAATGTGTTAGAAAAACTGTTGCGAGCTGAAAACTGATTGAATGGCTTTGACTCTTAACTCCCGAACGAAAGAATAATGAATAAAAGATCACCCGCCTAACATAAAAGAGTAGATATCAAGTTGCTGAAAAAGGAATATTTTTCTATAGCTGTATATTAAAAGTGTTTTTATCTAATGCTGCTGCAGAAATGTGGGACAATGCTTGACAACACATTTCAGAAATACAGTACTATTCTTATAGTAAATTGCTTTATTTATGTTTTGCAACTAATTAAATTACTGACATTATACATTTTTAAGTGTATATATACACTGGTGTGCAAAAATTAAGGACGGAACGGTTTTTTCAATATAACTTTGTACAAAAGCATTCCAAATCAACACATTTAATACCGTAAGATCCCCAATACGTAAGGATATGAGTAATGTAAGCAACACTTACTAAAAGAGAAATCAGAGCGATAAAAAGAAGCTTTATTGAAAAAGTAGCATGGAGCGCAATGCGACTGAAGGCCGAAACATCCCTGTGATGGGTGCCCAGCAAGAAATATCCGGTCTTTAGTAGGGGATATGATCTCCCCTGACTGCTAGGCAGGTTTCACGGCGTCTGCCCATGCTGAGAATGAGGGTGTCAATGAGTTGTTGAGGCATTGCTGCCCATTCGTCTTGCAGCGCCAATCGAAGCTCCGGAATCGTTACTGGTGGTACGGTACGAGCTGCCAAGCGTCTGCCTAGAAAATCCCATACATGCTCGATGGATTGAGATCCGGAGATCATGCCGGCCAATCCATACGTTCAATATCCTCACTCTCTAAGAGCTGTTCGCAGCTACTGTGCGATGACATGGTGCATTGTCGTCCATGAAAAGGAACTGCGGACCCATAGCGCCTCTAAAAAGACGCACATATGAAGAAGAATCTCGTTACAATAACGGGTCCCATTGACTGAACCTGCGTCGAAGATGTGAAGGTCTGTTCGACTACCAAGCATGATGCCTCCCCAAACGAGAACACCACCACCTCCATACCTGTCCCTTTAAATGATGTTCGAGGGATGATTGCGGCTTCCCCGCTCTCTCCAGATGAGTATGCGATGAGAATCGCTAATCAGACTGAATCTGCTCTCATCTGCAAAGAGTACTCGTCCCCATTCATTGTCTCTCCAATTACGGTGTTCCCGGCACCACAGAGAACGCCTTCTCCAATGGGCAGGCGTTAGAGGTACACACCGTACAAGGCGTCGTGCAAACAGACCACCACCGTGCAGTCTTCTGGCCACGGTAAAACGCGATATCGGTCGTCCAGTCGCCTGTGTCGTGTGTCTAGCGATTTCTCCCGCTGTCTGCCGGCTGTTTCTTCTGGTCTGTAAGGCAATATACCGGTCATCTGCGGGTGTGGTTCCTCGTGGACGACCACTACTGAACCCCCGGATAGCTGTTCCTGTAGTTTTAAATTGTCTCCAAAGTCGTGAAACGAAGATGTGAGCAATTCCGAACTCTGCAGCCACACTTGTCACACTGCGACCTTCCTCCTACTTCCCAATGATTCGACCTCGGGTAAAAGCATCCAGATGTCGTCTAACAGATTGATTATTCGCCATTTCTGCTGAGGCAGCAACTCGGTGTGATTTTAATTGCTATACGGTGTGCAATCTCTTTGCCAGAAATACTAATCTTACACCGACAACACGCTTTACTACTCAGACACTCCCCCATTACGTCTACCTGCATATCTGCGCATGTGCTTCCGTACATCACCTCACTTAATCTCCTGATTGGTCTTTCTGTCCGCTCTGCCTCTTCGTTCAGCTGATATGCTAATTTTTTGACTTCGTCCTTAATTTTTGCACACCAGTGTATATACAGGGTGTCCCAAAACGACCGCATAAACTCTGCACAGCTAAATTCCTCGTTGGGAGTACATAAAAACTACCCAAAGAGGCGTTCCGGTACAATCCATAGTTTACGAGAAAAATACGAAAAACAAAATATGAAGTCACTTCCCCCGGTGCAAGAAAAAACACTTTATTGAACATATTAACAGCAGTATATGCACAATTTAAGGCAGGTGTTCAAAATGTCCACCGTGCAAGTCGAGGCAGGCTTGAGCATACCGTGGAATGGCTGTCATCACTCGTCGCAACATCGTGGGGTCGACCGAACTACAAGCAGCATGCAGACGAGAAACTAAGTCCATTTGTGTTGTCACTACGTCTCGATACACCAGTTTCTTGGGATGGCATGCCGCAGTAGTCGCAAGTACATGTCGCAGTAGTCACGAACGAAATACATGGCCACCATTCGAAGACTACCGGTAGCTGCAAGATGCAGCCTTTTAAATACCAGTTCAACGGCTGCTTAATGTCATTCCAACACACGCGCATGCATGACGCGACATGCGCGAGGAACGTTTTAAACAATGTCGTCTGGAAAGATATGCAAATACTGTTGTTAATATGTCCTTTAAAGTGTTTTTTGTCTTGCACTGGAAGTGACGTCATATTTTGTTTTTCGTATGTTTCTCTTAAACTATAGATCGCACAGGAATGTTTCTTAGGTCAGTTTTTATGTACTCCCAAAGAGGAATCTGGCTGTGCAGAGTTTATGCGGTCGTTTTGGGACACCCAGTATAAAGAGAGATAAAGAGATTAGAGGGAATAATGTTATACCATTTACATTTCTAAAAATAAATTTACTGGTTTTTGATAAAAGCCTCCAAAATCGTCATAAAATAAACGATTTAAAAAATTATCACTTGTAAAAAATAATATTTATTTTGTTGTTTTAAAAAATGATAAATCTAGGGTATTGTGGAACAGTCGGATTACATGGAATAGGTGGTTTAAGCCATTAGAAAGCTAATTAAGACTTCATGAAGAGTAGTTTTGCAGACTCACAGCCCAATGTCAGCCTGCAGAAAACAGCTGAATCATTGAATCCAAATTTTCCCTCGTTTATCTTCGAAGAATTTTTCACTCTTTGTTTCGTGATTCTTTAGTTGATCTTATGAAGTTTATTACAAATAATACAACAAAATAGAATGTGTTGTGCATTTTGGAAAATCTAGTATACCATGATATCCTATAGACCATCTTTTAAAATAAACCCTTAAGCTGAAGGACAAAACATCATCAGCTGAAAAGCGATTACAGTATTACACAAAATAAAATTATTTTAATGTACATTAGGCTTAACTTAAATGTTTGAGTCACAAGTATACCAGGAGGTTAAAATTTTTCAAAACATACCGGTAAAAGTTTTCAAAAATCGCATAACACACTTTGTTCAGTAGTGAGTGGTCAAATAACTGTGTAATACATCATGAGAGTTTTTCTTTAGTATTTAAGATTTTCAAACACATTAGAAGCAGCTTCAAACAGATATGCTAATTCTGCTAACATTTCATTTTTTCCCGACTGTTCCATAAAACACCATATATATATATATATACGCACCAAGAAGGATTCATCAAAATGAAACGAAATTTTACATGCGAAATGATTACTTTGATATAAGTAAATGACTAGAAAATCAAAGAAAAGGGATAATTTATTTCAGAAAAAAGGCAAAAGAATGGATTATTTAATACCCTGTTGAACCCCCTCTAGCGCGAATGCACGGTTTGATACGATCGGGCTTTGAGACACACAAGTTCTGTATGATGTCTTGAGACAATTCGTTCCATATTTGCTGTATTCCCTGCCTCTAGTTCGTTCAATCTCGTGGGATGCCCAACTCGCCGTCCCAAATAATCCCATATATGCTCGATTGCAGACAAATCTGAGGATAGGGCAGGCCAAGGAAGGTTAGTAACAGTGGGGAGACAGTCTTGTGACACCCTTGTCGTGTGATGTCGAGCATTGTCTTGTTCGAAAATGGCTCCTGGGAGCTGTTACATGAGTGGCAAAACATGTGGTTGCAAGATGTCATGAACTTACCGCTGGGCTGTCATGATGCCACGGATCAATACTAGGGGTGACCATGTATTGTGGACAATGACACCCCATACCATAACACCAGCTGTGGGTGGGGTGTGTCGCTGTAAAGCAAAGGCAGGATTGAGGTGATCACCACGGGTTCTCTACACACGAACAAGATTGTCATCACTACTGAGATTGAATCTGGATTCGTCGCTAAAGATGACCTGGTTCCATTCCGCTGCAGTCCAGTTTCCTCGTACGTGGCACCACTCGAAACGGAGGTGTTGATGGGTGGGCGTCAAGGCTTCAAATATCCTTCAGTCAGGATATTTGAAGCTATCTCATTTGAGATATCAAGAGACTTAATATAAAGTGGACTCCAAATTTTTACTAACTTCTTTCCACCAGAAGTGCTTTTAAAAAGTTATGTGAATTTGTTGTAAATATTTGTAATCCTTCGTATAATCTTAAATATTTTCCCCTTCTTTCATTTGTATTATGTATCCAATACTTACTTCTGTGAGCCCCGTGTCATACTTCGTGGCGCACGGGGATTTTATAAATGTTTAAAAACAAACTAAGCATTTTCGAATACTTTTTTTTAAAAAAAATATATAACATTTTTGTTAATAATGGATGGAAAACTTCTATCCATTATCGTGTGTGTGTGAGAGTGTAATTGCATTTTTTGAGGTTCATTTTTTCTTGGAACATCCTACAATACATAAAATACTTAATTCATTTTATTTACCCACTTAACGAAAAAATAAATATTAACTGCCAGTATAGTTCTGAAAGAGGAACCGGTTCATCAAGCTTTGTGGAAATTCGATGCAATATTGCATAAATCATCGGATCGAACCAATTACCAAGCTCAGATTAAGAATCATGTGATTAATGAGTTTTCTCGAAACTTTCTTGATATAAAACATATAAGCGGAAGTCTTTGGAAGAAAGGAGAATGCTTTTACAAGTAATAAGCTTTGCTCTCGTGTCGTTACCGCCTTTATGAGTGAAAAACTTCTGATATAATGCGTCTTTGAAAATCATCGTAAATATTTTGTTATTATTAACATGTCTTCATGAATGCCTTTTGGCATATATGTATCAGAAATATCCGAAGTTTTTTGTGTGTGTATATGCACGTATAAATAAGGACACACACACACACACACACATATATTTTTTTAACCAATATGGCTGTTGGCATTTTAAATAATGCAATATATTTACACCTCTTTAAAGAAACACAAAAGTGGTAACTGCATTATTATTTTTTCCATTGATTCTCTATTTTTTTAATATTACAATAACAATATTATTATAAGATCGAATCATTCCGAAAGTGGAGAAAAATAAGTAAACATCAATGCAATTTTCTCAACAAGTTTTATGTACTTACTAGCCTTTATTAAACCTCCTCGCTGAATATTTTACAGTGTTGTATCATATATATGTTACCGGCAAAGTATGAAATGCCGGCATTCTATAGAATACCTAGGCATTCTATACAATGCCGGACGTTTTTAGGCAAAGTATGAAATATGAGATTCATTACATACTTTGCCTAGGCATTGTATAGAATGTCTAGGCATTCTATAGAATGCCTAAAGCTATTTAGGCAAAGTATAAAAAAAGGTCACGATAAGGATATTATATCAATGACTTACATTCCTAAAAGTACAAATGTTATTCTGACAAAATAATGAGACTGCTATTTAAAGAATTATTGTTAAATTGTGATTTCGCATATACTTGTATTAAAATTCCTTCAGAAGCTCCAAGTTGATAGAAACCATCCTATTTCTCACTCATTACAAGTGCCAATATTTTGGCATTCGGAAAAAAATCAAAGTTTTGTACTACACAATACCTTTATTTAAAAAATAATTTTCCTTTTTTTCTGGCAAATTTCACGTAGGGGGATGTACAGTTCAATATTATAACATATAACATATTTGGTTGAAAGTTCTTTCAAAATTTTATCACATCCCCAGAATCCGGAATTTAATTTTGCTCTTGGCAAATTAAATTCCTAGAACAAGTTCACATCGTCAAACTGGGTGTCAAAATTACAGGTAGCAATTGGTATCGCTTACATGGTGCCGCACTAAAAAGGGGTACCAGTCCCTGGAGTACTAGGTCTGAAAATGGTAAAAATACCAATCTTCAGCCCCATTGGGGGGGGGGGAGAATCCGTGACGTTATACTGTATAGCAATTCTTTCCGCGGTTTTCTCTTCCAGACGGTGAACGTTTGATAATTTTACGGAAGCCCTCTGAGGGTAGGACGTTGATTATTTATATTTTAAATTGTTTTTATTTTGTAATTTAATTGTATTTAAACATGCCTTCAGAGTAAAATTCAGTTGTACCAAAAATAATTATAAAATTATTTTACATAAAATATAAAGTGATTTCCATAAAAAGTCGCACAAACACGAGAAAAATACACACCAGTAAATATAATGCTTCTTGAGTGGCCTGATACCCTTTAATACACGGACCTATGGTTGAGGACCACTGTGTTTTATGGTACTGACGCTTTCTTTAACATTTTAAATGAGTTTACTTTTATTTTCCGCAAACTTCACATCATAGAAATTCAGCAACCAATAATCCCTGGGTTCCTTCTCAGGAGTCATTTTAGCATTTTTTATATCAGTTATTAACTTCTAGTAAGTAATTTCAGTTAAGAAAAAGCCTTTTTTTTTGGAGCATCAACTCGAATTTTGCGCAACTAGCCGTTGAATAGTTGTTTCATGTCTATGGACCAGGTGTCTGTAACCTTTTAGCTGTTGCGTGTCAAAGAATCTACCAATATGATTCAGCGAACCACACAGTAGAGCATTTTTGAAACAATTAAAAAATTTACAAATTTGTTGAGTCCAACTGAGAATTGTACAGCGTGGCATAGGTTGCCGACCCCTGCTATAGACCATGGCTCTTTCTCCAACACTATAGCTTGCTGCTCCATTTTCAGGTAGCACAGGAAAAAACTAATTTTTTGTTGAACAAGTTTAAGTACAATTGAGTATTTTGACATTTCTGAACAAACAGTAGTGTTCAGCTAACAGATTCTGAGCCTTAGATACACGTTAAAAGTTTTATGTTTTTCTAATTGACAATATTCGAAATGAATCTGAGATGTATTTCATACTTAGCCGATTTCTCCTTAGGCATTCTATAGAATGCCTAGGCAATGTGTGAAATAGGAATCATTTTATACTTTGCCGGGTAGATTTAGGCATTGTATAGAATGCCATAGCAGGCATTCTATAGAAGCCGGATTTCATACTTTGCCGGTAACATATATATAAATATATACAGCAACCGGAGTTCCAAAATTCACATAACTTCCATGGGCGGATCTTGTGATAGGTGGCAAGAAACCGTACAATGCCATATTTCGTAACCTTAGTTTAAATACACCTGAAATGTTAAGTTTTAATACATCATTATATGATTATATCAAGTTAGATGGGTCAATTAGGTAAAACAGAGCTAATTATTTACGCGAGAATCCTGCAGGATCAGGAGGATCAGGATCAATACAAATTAAAAATTTGCTTAAGATGAAGTTTCAAAGTGAATTATTACAGACACGCATGCATACAATCATTATGTATATATATATATATATATATATATATGTGTGTGTGTGTGTGTGTCATAAAGATTATATAAAGCATTCTTCTAATCCTCAGTTATTGATTTAAAAACGTCAAGGCGTGAATTTCTTAACCCGTTAACGCCCAGTGATCTTTTTATAGATCACCTCCCACTCAGAACTCCTAGTGAAAACGATATCTTTTAATCACTTCGTATCGTCATTGGCTGATTTCCTTACACATGTGGCCATACCGCCAAACGAGATTTGAAGCATTCTTTCCCACAGCAGTCCAGCAGCTATCGTCTGATGGTCACCATTTTGAAGCTTCAAAGTGCTGCTTTCGATTTTGTATCCAACAGAAAAAAAATAAATGTAAGTTATACTTTTTTCATAAGTCTTACACTTTCAATACCTCTTTAATTATTCTAGCTTATTTATATTAGAAAATAAACTGTTTTTATTTTTAAAATGTAAGTTTAAACATGCTGATCTATAAATAGATCACTGGGCGTTAGTGGTAACTAATATAATCCCCCCCCCTCCGCTTCATTTCTTCCAGAATGTCTCGGTGTAAAGTGTTCCACACCGCCGAAGAAGCGTTAAAATATATATTTTCTAAGGAAACAGAGTCCGATATAATTGCTTTACCGCCTGATGTGGATGAGTTAACTGGTAGAGAGCATTTTGAAGATGATGAAATGACACTCCATCGGTAAGAGATCTGTCAGGTAATGTAGAAACTTGTGTAGCCATGGAAGAAATATAAAAAGTATAAAAGTCATCCGAAGATTTATCGCCATTGCATACCTCAAACGGGGAACAAACTCTACTCTCATGTCCATAAATTAAGGATAATGAAGTTCAGGCACAGAAAGAGACATAAGCAAAACAAAATTGGCTTATTTGTAAAGTCTATTTATTGAACAAAAGATAAAGAGCAAAAATATGCTATATGTTTGACATAATTAATAAAAATTGCGATTTTTACTCCCTGGAGCAAATTTTAAAAAATAACCTATTTACAAAAAACAGTATAACATGGTTAGTATGATGGTTAATACGGAGTATGTCTCCCGGACCATGCAATACAGGCCTTACAACGCCTACGCATGCTGAGTATCAAATTATCAATCTGATCTTGGGGAAAATTACACCATTCATCAAGCAATGCCTTTTGAAGTTCCGGTAGACAGGTGGGAGGGGGTTGACGGGCTGCAATTCGTCGGCCAAGCATATCCCACGCATGCTCTATTGGATTCAAGTCCGGTGAGTATGCTGGCCAATCCATACGGGTGATATCCTCCGATTGAAGGCATTCGTCTACAATGTTTGCACGGTGAGGAAGGGAGTTGTCATCCATAAGCAGAAAATCAGCACCCATAGTGCCCCGAAACAAACATACATGTTGTTGCAGGATGACATTCCGATAGATGTGGCCTGTCATCGTTACACTCTGAACATGCAGGTCAGTTCTAGAACCAAGAATAATTCCTCCCCAAACGAGCCATCCTGCACCACCGTAACGGTGTCGTTTAATGGTGTTCTCTTGGTGGTAACGGGTACCTGGCGCTCTCCATATGAAAGTCTGGTCGATAATCAGACTGCAAACTAAACCTGGACTCGTCGGAAAACATCAAACAAGACCACTGTAGCAGTGCCCACAATGCATGCTCTCTACTCCAGGATAATCACAGGCGACAGTGAGTTGCGGTAAGGGGAACACATCTGACAGGCCTACGAGCATATAGACCAATGTGCCCAAACCGTCTGTACACGGTCTGCCTTGGAACTGTCGTACCGGTAGCTGAAATGAGCTGTAGAGATAGGTCTGATGCTGTGCTCCGTCTGTTTTTTTGGCGGTAACTGCCAAATACCGGTCCTCATTCGGCGTTGTAACTCGGGGGCGACCTGTGCTGTAACATCTACTCACTTTACCATCGTCTTGGAATCGTTGCCAAAGCCTGGAGATGACACTCTGGGCGATTCTAATTTCCTCGAAAACTTCCAGCTGGGTACGTTCACATTCCAGTCGTCCGATAATTCTACCACGTAAAAAATTATCCAAATGCTTCCTTTCTGCCTTAACTATGTGGTTATTGCACTGAAAGGCTTTTAAAGTCCTTGTGAACAATTTTACTTCTTTGCCACCATTCCTTATATACCCCTCTCTTACACTCTCGTCATTATGATGTACTATCCCACCATATGGTGGTTTCCTGTAATTTGCATATTCTGCTTCAAGTTGTGTGTGCTAATTCTACAGGTGAAATTTTTATTGTAGATTTCAATTTCTGTTTGATTTTGAATTATCCTTAATTTATGGACGTGAGTGTATTTAAATCTCTCAAATGTTATTGTTTATAAAATGAGATGATCTCAGAAGTGAACTCAAAATGACTACACTCAATAAACAGATTATAACTTATATATAATTTAATATGTAATTACATTACAGTGCATTTTTTATTTCGTTACGTAATTAAATTCTGTGTATCATTGTACTCAAAGTCAAAATCTATCGCGGATGGTTATTACTGCAAAACCATTTATTTATTTATTTTGAAAATGCCACACACTTCAATAGCAACTGTGCCATTAGTACACGTGCTCTCCAGTATTTTTTGACAGTTGAATTTAGGCTAATTATTGCAGGACACACGACCAAATGTTCAACGTTCATATGCCGACCAGAGTCACACAGAGTACAGTCCGGTGAGTTGGCGATACCAATTCTGTAGAGATGCAATCTCAGATAGTCATGACCGGTCAACAAAAGTCTAAAATGATCTTCATCAGCTTTTCTAGTAGCCCCATCGACCCATGACGTGTCCTTGTTCATGATTGTCCAGTTCTTATCCTTCGACATTCCTCAACTTCCATTTTAAACTTATGCTTAAAGGCCATATTAGAAAAAAAAGCCTTAAGAAATGAAAGGTTGAAATCCTTGTGGGTCTTTGGATCACAAGGGCTCCTTTCTTAGCAAGAAAGTCAGCATGCTCATTCCCAGCAATATCACAACGAGCCGGCATCCATTGAAAAGAGATTTTATGCGAAAAATCTTTTAAGAACGATTTGCATTTTTAATTTTTCTGTTAATTAAAGAGATAATTTTGATGTAGAGCTTGTAATGATGATTTAGAATCGGAAAAGATTACGACCCTGTTGTACTTGAATTATCTTACTGATAGTTGCTCGGCCCTGCTGGAATATCTTCAATCTCACCATTGAAGGAAGTGGTAAATTATTAATGGTAGGTAAAAGTTAAACAATTTACGGAAGACATCGGCTCCAGCACTATGATATCTATCTAGAAGGGAGCCATCAGTAAAAACCTGTAGCCATTCACTTGTTTGGAATCCATTGTCAATAGTTTCCAAAGCTATAGCTTCCAGTTGTTTGGGAGACATTTTACTGTTTAATACCTTCACATGATGTTCAAGATTTATATCAAGATGAATGTAAACCAAAGGGCAAATAAAACACATATTAAAGTAACAAAGCGTGTGTCAACTTTGTGTAATATGCTTATAGGGTCAAACAATTTTTTTTTTACAAATAATAGGGTCGCCATCCCAAAACGTTAAAGAACTCCTTATATATATAGTTAGCATAATTCAAATAATTTCATATTTCGTGTAATATTAATAATTGATAAAAAAAAACTATTTCAAATATATTGCTGTATATATACTTATCTGACTACCCTAAAATTGTGAGTTTTACCAAAAATTGACAACTTTTCTATGATTTTATTTTATAGACCATCTTACTTGCTTAATAAAAGTACCAAGTTTATTATTTTCCGTTCATTGGAGCAAAAACTATAAGTGTTTTAGTAAAAGCAAATGACGTTACTTTAAGCAAGATGTCATACTTTAAAACAAGTTTTACTTGAAATGTGTGTCTCTGCGTTATTTTTTAAATGATCAAACAGGGCCAGCGATTGCTAAAAAAAGTTTGAAAATAATTAACTGAATTTTTTGTGTAGGTTCTGTATAATAGTAGAAATTTTTAACCTTCAGATTTATCAGGTAGAAATTTAGTACAAAATTTACAGTCTCTTATGTGAATATAATCGCTATTTTTTTAAGGAATTTCATATAATAATTAAGATAAAGTGCACTTGTTTTTGTAAACAATCCAATATTTGCTATCCTGAAGGAGCAGAGCAACACAACAAAAATGAAAAATTGTATATAAACTTTTGGAACAGAATGGGCAAAATTTGTGTTATTTTTTGTACAGTTTTACCATTTTTTTCCTACTTTAGTAATAATAATTTCTTTCATCATCTTACATTTAGCATATCTTTCTTTGAATGTACTAAACAAATCTAAAAACCACAAAAAAAATCCCCATATCTCCATTTTTTTAATAAAAAAAATTCGCAAGTAGTCGGATACTTTAAGTTGTTTTAGTGATTTCTAGTTTAAATGAAACAGAAATTCCTTTCCATAAGGAATCACACAATGTAGATGTCTAGTAAACAAATCAAATAAACGAATGAAAATTTCAGAAGAAAAATATTGGAAATATATAGATTCCATTTTGTTTTGAATATTTGTTTTCCTTCCATTTCTCGGCAAATCTGAACTCTTCAAGAAAAAAATATGGATATTTATTCATCAAAAAGCAGTACTTTACAGATGAGTTTGTCCTCTTTTCTCGTTTCCTTTCATAAGTAAGCAAGCGTTGAGAGGTATTGGATTATACACTAGCAAATGAAAAATCTACTGAAAAATGACTGTAGAGAACTTTGAAACATCGTAAATGTACCCTCTCAAGGAATTAAAAACGAAATTACCAAGAGAAAAATTGACTTTAAAATCAAACAGAATCCCAAATTGGACGATTGTAAATAATTTTATAGCACCGTTTTGTACATACAAGTGGAATATTTTTAAAACAACATTTTTATAAGAAATATATAAAACGTTCTCTTTTCGTATGTTTACATTTTTCCCTATATGCAAGTAGCTTAAATGAATACATTTCATGAAAGCTAAATTCATTCTTCTGAGTATTTTATCAACAGAATTTAAAAAGAAATTTCGAGGTTTATTTCCCTACACTGAACCTTTCAACTCCATGCATTTTAACACTAGATTTACGGATGTTGTTGTATAGCTATATTTACTGAAGTGATCCAATTTGACTCACAAGAAAATTGAAGTTTTTTGCCAAGAAAATAGTTCAAAATATGTTTAAATATAAGATTATTCAAAAATTCATTGAAAATATTTTTTACATTTAAATTCTGATTTTGAAATACATTTCGCACATACATTTAGCACAAATGTTTTTACATCTATTTCAATTGCATGATTCTTGAACTTAGCAATTCTTTCGTGCGTCAGTAGTATGAACTTTAGTCATTGGAATGGAAGTGTTCACGATTTTTTCTCTATATTTAATTCTTAGCTCTTCAGCCAGTTGGAAACGAAACATTTTCTTGAAATATTTACTTGAGTGATCTCTTTTCGTCCAATTTCCCGTAAAATACCATCCTCAGCTTTTTCGGCTGAAATTCCTTTATCAGAAGATGTATCGATAGCTTCTAAATCACTTTCGGTTCTAAAATTAGAAATATAAAACCTGTTTTTTTTGTATTTTTTTTTTGTATAACAAATATTTTTATCTCAACTGCTGGAAAATTCAATTTTATTGATTTCCTCCTCAGTTTCGTTATTATTTTGGTATATATTAATTGCATCCAATTCATTATCTGATTAGTCTTTTTGTATTTTGAATAACAGAAAATGTTTCTTAATTTTTCCCATAATAGCAACCCTAGATAACCAGAAAAAATAAATATCAATTATAATATATTTTACGAAAACAAAATTGCGAAATTATGCCTGTGGATCAAATTTTTCTTGTAGGAAAGGAATTTCACAAAATTATATTTTTTACATTATTTCACTAAAAATACACTGCTCACACGAGATGTATAAATCGAAATGATAACAGAAGTGGGCAATAAGCAGCGGAGTAGCGAAAAAAGTGACGATGGCTCTCACATACACACAAATATTATATGTAAGGAATGCAAAATGAGAAGAGAAACAATTTACGTGCAACTTGATTGTTGTCCAAGCTTGATATGATGAAAAAAATTCATGTGTTGTGCGATTATCTGTTAAATCATTCTATCAGTCAAATTCGCTCACAATCGTAAAAATAGGTGCACCTCATTCGATTATGCGAAATTAAGGGGTCAGTAGGGAAGAGAAATCAACAAATAAATATATTTCATTACTTCACTAAACACCTACGTATGCTTTTCAAAATACAGTAGAACGTCGTTTATTCGAACGTTTATTATCCGGAGCGTCAAATATCCGAACCAAAGTCTGGATACGTTTTCGAACAGTGCAATTCTCAACAGTTGTTTCGTGTGAGGTTCAAGGACATTTGGGGAATTTCAGTTGTTTGATTTCATAAACATCTGCTCGGAATATTAGGTCAGTTTGTTTCCAAGCGAAGGGGATGCATATGTGCTATTTTGTTGAGTTGTGTTGATGTAGAAACCTGGATGGCATGAAGAAGATTGTGGATTTCAAATGCTAAATGATGACGAGATTGTGACTTCCGTGCAAGAAGATAATGACCCTGTAGACAATGAAGCGGATGAAGACGAGGACAACAAAAACGAAAGTAGCAAATTCTGGAGCGTTTTCTGAGTTAGAGACAGCTAAGGAGTGGTACGAACAACAGTCAGAGTGCTGTCCTACTCAACTACTGCTGCTGAAGACAATCAGCAGCAGTAGTTGTGCAAGTAGCAAATTCTGACGCGTTTCTGCTTTAGAGACAGTTATGGAGTGGTACGAACAACAATCCGAGTGCTGTCCTAATCAACTACTGCTGCTGAAGACAATAAGAGACACGGCAGTGGAAAAACAAATGTGTACAATCTTTCAGCGAAAAATAAGAGATTTTCTGCAATCAAGGTAAAATTGCGACATTTTGCCCCTATTTGGCTTTTTCTTCAAGCACGTTTCCCGCATGTGATTATTTTCAAAATTTTTATTGTGTCCAATATCATATACTGCATAGATCGCATGCAGTTTTCGGCTATCCGAACAATCGCGTATCCGAACGGTTTCCGGCCTCAGTTGTTTCGGATAAACGACGTTCTACTGAAAATTAAAGTTTTATATTTGTATATAGTAATCAAATTTTTAATGAGTCAAATTGTCACAATCCGTAAATCTAGTGATCAATTTCAAAGTTTTAAGTTTAATTCAGATCATTATTTTAAAAATTATTTTAGGTGTAAATCGTACCAAAAATTTATTTAGAAATAATTGAGAAAATCTTGTTTCTGCATATTTTTTAACAAATATAAGTCAAGCAAATTATTATTTAAAATATTTTAAAATATTTTAATTTGGGAGAATATTTGAATTTTTGACTTCATTGTAAAACTAATTTTTAAGTATAAAATACCCGGAATGAAATAAATTTTTCTAAAATTTAGCAGTATATTTCTCTTAAATACTTTAAGATCAACATTCTTTTTTTTTTACTTTTATTACTTTAACAAACTATAACTTTATCTCAATTCTATAAAAAAAAAGAACACAATTAATTTGCTCTACATATTTGGATTTATGATGTTAGGAAACCCCTAAATTCTAAAATTGCAATCGATTTTTCCTAATATTTCAGAAAATATATTTATATCTAAATTTTAAAATCAGGTATTGTAAACTGCAGGGGAAGTATTTTCTTTTATAAATTAAAATTACTTATCTGACCTTCAAGTGGTATTAAGAAATGATAATATAGCAGTAGGAATGTTATGGGGCAAAATGTTAAAGACTCTCGGAATTTTAAAAAAAATTTCTACAGCAATAATTACTGAATTAAATATAATTTGGAACTTAATTTAATGAGATTATTATCTAAATAAACGAGTTGTGGGAATCTTATATACATCTTAGAATCAATTGATTGAAACGTTCAAAAATTAATTAACATCATAATTTAGCCGTTCGAAGTCGTTAAAATCTATATCAATATTATCAGAATAGGATAAATAAAAATGCGAACATCATTAAAACTGTCCTATATTTTTTGAGAACTCTACAGCAAATTCCTTTTTACTTTCAGAAGATTCAAAATAAAAATTTATTCTTCTTTTCGTTCTCTTTTTCTTCTTTTGAGTTATAATCGTTAAAAATTTTTTCTTTGTATGAGGTACCTATATCGTATCATTTCCCAACGCACTATTAATAGCAGATTAAGGAAATTTACTTTTATAGTAAACATAAATTGCTAGATTGTAAAACTGTATAGGGACTTATTTTTTTCCAATTTTGTTTAGTAATATTGAATGTTAGTATTTATTTTTTTTCACTTGTGAGAAATATAAGTAAAAAGGTTTACTTATGTAATTTTAACAATCAATCTAGTATATCACATTAATTTAATGCTAATTGAAAGATATATTTATAAACATATTATATTAAACTTAATCATTACTGTTATATTTTTTTTAAATAATACTAATAAAAAAATCTTTAAATTTTCTACATTTAAAGGAACATTTGTGTTAGTGATTAATATTTTCTTCTTTTTAAAACAGAGTTTTTAAATTTGCTCTTTTGGACACTAATTGAAAAGCTATTTACTCAAATCCATATAGAACAAGATATCAATCATTGGCATGGCCAAGTAATTTTAGCGCGTTTTTCACATGTTGTATTTTACAATAATGCAACTAATGAACTTTTTACTAACAGAAAGTAATATACTATAATTTCAACAAAAAAAATTTTAAAATTATAAAATTTAAATATGATTCGGCTCATATAGGGCACAAATGCGACCAAATGCCGAAACTCGAGGTCATTCGGTTAATTATTGGCTGAGAAAAAGGTACGACAAAATAAGGAACGAAGACGAAGACGAAATTTGCGTCCTAATAGCGCTTTTTTTTTACACTACGTGGAAAACGCGCTAAAAATACATTTAACACGGAAACGCTTAAGCCAAAATATCGGTTAATAAGGAATAATACAACGGTCCGACAAACTACTGTGCATTTCCATGCTTTTTTTTTCTTTTAACATGAAACAAAAAAAAATCACTTAACACGAAAAGATTTCTTTTCTCAAAATCAACAAAATACGGAAAACACCAGCCTCGTTGACATGATTTTAGAGGCGTGACATGAACACGAGGTGGTATCGCACGAAGAAAGGAGGCTAACTTGGCTTTGAAATAACAGAGTAGCCTGTGATAAGATTTAATTTTATTTTTCTAAGCTCCTTTCAGCCTCTACCTTTACAAACGCCACTCGAAAATCTCTCGTCAGTTGTCTTTGGAATTGGGTGACAAATACATCGCAGTATGGCTGAAAATTAGTGAGTTTGCTTTGTGTTTTGTTTTTTGTTTTATAAGAGTTTTTTTTACGAGTACAATTGCGAGGGGTTCAAGGGGAAGGAAACCTACTATTTCGCTTAAAATTAAGTTGGAGCCTCTTAAGGCTGTTTTTCGTCTTCCGTTTTCGTCTAAAACAGAAGGTGAAAACGGAAATGTGTAAACATTTTGGTATTTCTAAATCTACGTTATCAACAACAGAAAAATATTTTTCTTAATAAAAAGAAAAATTTATATACCATGTTTTAATATCATTTTCCTCCTTTGTTATCCACTTCTGAGCTATAGTCGAAATTTCAAATCCCTAGCTCATCGGGAGGTTAGTTTTAAATCAAATACAAAATTTCACCTGCACAGACAAGAAAGCGATTTAGTAAATGCATGGTAAAAGCAGAGCAAATTACGGGAATATTTAAGCATATCTATGTAAATAAAAGTTATTCTAATAAACTTAATTTTGTTAAATGTTGTACGAAATTCTTTTAGGACGAAAAAATTTTTCAGTCCCCCTCAGTTTCGTGCTAAGCGAATTTTACTGTACCAAGATCGACCTGAAGAAATATATTTCAAATGGTATTGTAACTAATTGTAATTATAACTGAACACAAATCAACATAATTTAATTAATTTACATATAACTTAACTAAGTTATGCATTGCAAACTTTCTCCAAAAACATGAGAGGATTTATCTAAATGGAAAAAAAAACTAAGATAGTAAGGAAGCCTATTGTTACGTGAGTATGACGCTTCTTCTGGGAATACTTTTCTCATACCTCGTTATTTAGAGTGTATATTCGAATAAAACCTTACATCGATGAAGAGCTTCTATCGATTCCCTCTCAACATCGATATAGAGGAGGATGTGGTTGAAGCTTTGACAAGGGATAGCTCGAGGTTAATATAAGACCTTCTCAAAGCATTTTAACTTATGAGCTACTTTGCAGTGATTTATATAGAATAGATCGCTTCCTGTCAACACATTTTAGAGATGCTGCTACTAAATAGAATGCCCTCCAGATACATCGGCTACTAAAAGAATGAATGCACTTATGGTCAAGAAGAGTTGGAGAGTTCGAAGGTTTATACAAAACATTTCTGGAGGAATTATTTATACAAAAACGATGAGGATAAAATTCAATTTTTTCTCTCATGAATTAATATTTTATCGCCTGATTTATGTGTTTTTTGAATTTAATGAAGAAAATGTTTTGACAATGATATGATTAATATTTATTAGAATTTATTGCTCTTTTAACAAATTAATCATAGTAAGAAAATAAAAATAACGATGGTTAAGATCGTTAATTCGACTGTATAATTTGATAAATGAAACAGAACATCAGTTAATATCCGTTACTATTTAACAAGTAAAAAATATAAAACCATAAATGTGATACTCCTCAACGATGAAAGAAAGAAATTTCAATTTTAAATATTTTTACAAATGATTACTTAGAATTTAGTGAAAAATTATAATCCTCAAATGAAAAAGAGTTATTCAAAGAGATTTAAATCCTCGTGTTTTGGAGATATAATGAAATTAATTGTCAATAAATTCTATTAAAAACTTAAATTTTAAATGAACTAAATCTTACCAACTAACAATTAAATTATTTTAGAAAGAACTGAATTAACTCATATACTGTAAACCTTTCATGAGATAGATAAGTATATAAAAATTATAAAATTATATAAGTAAAATATAAGATTATAAAAATAATTTTATCCTTTCAACTTAAAATTTTTTTTTATAATCAAGTAATTTTTTTTAAACATTCCATAAAAATTTTGCTAAGAAATTAACTTTATAGAATTCAATCAATTTAATATTTGCAGAAATATTAAAAATTGAAAGTGTATTTTCATAACACAAAATGCAATAAACAATTAATGTTACGAGCAGTGTTCTTGTGTGGACGTGCACTGCCATCCACAAAAAAAATAATCTAGACCAATTAAATCTCGGAACGGATTCACGTGTAAGAGAGAAATAACATTGAAGAGTAACGATTTGTGTTAATCGAGATGCTGTCAAAGTATGGAGTTCCGTTCGTTGTTTCAACATAATTCCTCCAAACCGTCTCTTTCCGAACGTTAATGTGATGAAACCATATCCATCGTAACAATTGGTGCTGAAAATTCTGGCTCAGACCAAAACGACTCTGATCTGTAAACAGAATTTGACTCAATTTGTGAGATGTCTAATATTACTGTTTTTGACACCACATTAAACGCTACTGTAGATGGGCTTATCTTTAAGGTATGCAGCGTTCAAGACTACTGATGAACAGACCACCTGTATATAGACGTCTTAAGCAGTAAACATTGATATCGGATTCCCGCTTGCCTTGCACAGCTGCTGCAGATTTTTTCCCGATGTTTTGTTAAGGTTATTTTTTTTCTGCAGAACGACAAACCGTTCATTACCTGCCATAGTTTTCCTAGACCAATTACCACAACAGTTCTTAGAGTATTACCTTTTACGTAGAAGGCGTATCATGCTCTGGAAGCTACCATTTGTAAATGTTAAACTCTTATGCAGCATTTGTCAAACTATGCCCTTTTTAAGATTTCCAATTGTTCTACCGCAAGTAAAAACATTATGATTTCTTATAACCATTGCTTGAACGTAAGATTTCAGGTTCACTTGCAGTGAATGTATATAAATGTGTCTTTTTTCCTTCTTTACAAGTTGCCTTGGCACTGAGAACGCTTGTATACCAGGTACTTGAATGCCATAACGTCGCCTCTGTTGCCATGGTACTGAAATTTGCATAAGAATCACCTTTCTGCTGACATGTCTTTTCACTGCGCTGGCAGCAAAATGACTATATTCAACAATTTCAGGATTGTATGCTAAAGTCTGTTGCTTAAGTTTGTACGATAGTATTATATATACAAGGGGTGATCAAATGAAAAGGTACGAAACGACATAAAAATGAAACAGTTAAATATTTGCCTATTCCGCCAAGGGAGAATGTAGCGAGACATCTCGGGATGCCATTGGAGACTCTGACTGGGATCGGATTATGCGCGGGTGCCCGCATGCGCAGGAGAGAGCAAAGGCTCTTATAAAAAGCGGCGTCCAAATGATGCGAGCACAGAATGACTCGAGCACAGAAAAGCATTAACTCGATGTGTACTGTGAGACACTCCGACGCCTACGCAGGTCCATCAAGAACAAAAGACCGGGGCTGCTCACGGATGGTGTGGTTCTGCTCCATGATAACGCGCGTCCACACGTCTCCAGAGTCACACAAATGGAACTGGACAAGTTCCAATGGGAGACGTTGGACCATCCGTCCTATAGTCCGGACATGTCAACCTGCGATTTCCATGTGTTTCCTGAAAGGAAAGCACTTCAACTCGGACGACGTACTCAAAGACACTGTGAAGGACTGGGTTCTCGTCACAGCCACAGGAATTCTGGAACACGGAATCCTGCGGCTTGTTCATTAGTGGATCGTTGTGCTCAGGCCTATGGTGTATATTTTGAATAAAGTCTATATTTGTACCACCGTGTCGTTTCGTACCTTTTCATTTGATCACCCTTGTATATATATATATATATATTGCCTTCATATTTAAATACTTTTATAGCCTGGGGAGTAAATTTACACACGTCTGTACCATTCCTCAAGCTACAAGGGCTCTCTGGGTGTTGCGAAATGTGTAATATCAATCGCCGTTTTCCGAGCCCCCAAGTGATGGCCACAAGTGTAGAATGAGGCCTCAGTCTTCTGAAGCTCGAATATCTGACTGACGACATCGCCAGTTGGTACTAGGAGGCTCGGCGTCAAATGGTCAAGAATCCAAGTACGGACGTTGGATAAATAAAAATAATAAATTATAGCCTAATGATCAACAAATATTTTGATAATAATACAGATTTTGTTAGGTCATCTGTTTCTCATAGCGAAATAAATAATCGCATTTTATTTTTTCATAAAAGATTAAGAATATAAATTAGTATTAATTTTAAATCTCCACATGTGTGCTTTTCCCACTCATAAATTTCATGAAGATCCAGTCAAGTTTAGGACTTCTACTAATAGTTTGAATATATATATATATCAGCAAATCAGGCAAAATTTTGCATGAGATATTACAAGATACAATAAATAATGTTAAATCTCCAGTCATACTTAAAAATAGTAAATAACTAATTGAAAAAAATTAATGATAAAAATATTTCTTCAGTATATAGTTTAGCTTTTGAAGATCTTTCTAACTCTATTAATATTGATGATATGATAAAAATACTTTTAAAATTACATAAAAATATCATTTATTATAAATAATAATTAATAGACAATTAGTTCTCTCCTTAGGTTTGTACTAAAAGATAACTATATATATTGTAAACGTAACTTTTATCAACAGATTAAAGGTTTGACCAAAGTAACCTGGATAGCAACTGTCTAGCCAATTTATATTTGCATTATTCTGAAAATAGCTCCATTGAGAATAATGAGCATTACATTTTTCATTACATAAATGATATTTTCATTTTTTGCAAGCAAGACAATTTTAATTCTAACACAGTAGTCTGATATCCTCTCAATATTTTAATACAGACAAATAGTAAAAACTATAAAGCAAATTTTCTTCATAAATTATATAAAAGATAATGTTATAATTACTAATATTTGAGATAAAAGAGATTAATTTATATTTAATATTATAAAAGTAATGATCTATATTTAGATCATGAATCTATATTTAGAAATATTATTATTAATACATACAACGGAATAAATTTCTTGTTTAAAAAAATCAGAAAAAATAAAAAATCTATAAACATTTTATTAAATATTGCTTAATTCAAAAATACCCAATTGATTTTATTAATAGTTATTTGTATAAAGAGATTGTAAATAGTAAGGATTAAAATATTCCTTAGAAAACTAATACTTTATTATTATAAATTTATAATTTTTCCTAGATAAATTTAGTTACATGCATAGTCACAAATTATAGAGAAAAATATCAAATATTATCTTAATTTTATTTTAAGCATAGTAGTATTTACTTATTTATTCATTTATTTTTAGATATTTATATACATTTATAATCTCTGTGTCTCTTAAGTAACAGTAGTATTTATATACGCTATTTAATTACACTCATGTCCATAAATTAAGGATAATTCAGAATCACACAGAAATTGAACTCTAAAATAAAAATTTCACCTGCAGAATTATCACACACATCTTGAAGAAGAATATGCAAATTACAGGAAACCACCAGATGGCGCGGATATTACGTCAAAATGACGAGAGTGTAAGAGAGGGGTATATAAGGAATGGTGGCAAAGATGTAAAATTGTTCACAAGCGCTTTAAAAGATTTCAGTGCAATAACCGCATAGTTATGGCACAAAGGAAGCATTGGATGATTTTTTACGTGGTAGAATTATCGGACGACTGGAATGTGGACGTACCCAGATGGAAGTATCCGAGGAGCTTGGAATCACCCAGAGTGTCATCTGCAGGCGTTGACAACGATTCCAAGATGATGGTAATGTGAGTAGATGTTACAGCACAGTCGCCCCCGAGTTACAACGCCGAATGAGGACCGGTATTTGGCAGTTACTGCGAAAAGAAACAGACGGAGCACAGCATCAGACCTATCTCGTCAGCTCTCTTCAGCTACCGGTACGACAGTTTCAAGGCAGACCGTGTACAGACGCTCAGGGCATATTGGTCTACATGCTCGTAGGGCTGTCACATGTGTTCCCCTTACCGCAACTCACAGTCGCCTGCGTTTAACCTGGAGTAGAGAGCATGCATTGTGGACAATGCAACAGTGGTCTTGTGTGATGTTTTCCGACGAGTCCAGGTTTAGTTTGCAGTTTTATTCTCGCCGGACTTTCATATGGAGAGCGCCAGGTACCCGTTACCACCAAGAGAACACCATTAAACGAAACCGTTACGGTGGTGCAGGATGGCTCGTTTGGGGAGGAATTATTCTTGGTTCCAGAACTGACCTGCATGTTCAGAGTGTAACGATGACAGGCCATATCTAACTGGATGTCATTCTGGAACAACATTTACGTTTGTTTCGGGGCGCCATGGGTGCTGAATTTCTGTTTATGGATTACAACGCCCGTCCTCACGGTGCAAACATTGTAGACGAATGCTTTGAATCGGAGTATATCACCCGTATGGATTGGACGGCATACTAACTGGACTTGAATCCAATAGAGCATGTGTGGGATATGCTTGGCTGACAAATTGCAGCCCGTCAACTCCCTCCCACCTGTCTACCGGATCTTCGGAGGGCATTGCTTGATGAGTGGTGTAATATTCCTCAAGATCAGATTGATAATTTGATACTCAGCATGCGTAGGCGTTGTAAGGCTTGTATTGCATCGACCGGGAGACATACTCCGTATTAACCATCATACTAACAATGTTATACTGGTTTTGTAAATAGGTTCTTTTATAAAATTTACTCCAGGAGTAAAAATCGCAATTTTTTTTAAATTATGTTAAACATTTAGCATCTTTTTTGCTCTTTACCTTTTGTTTAATAAATAGACTTTACAAATTTGTTTTGCTTCGGTCTCTTTCTTTGCCTGTACTTCATTAGCCTTAATTTATGGACATGAGTGTATTTTATTTCTATTAATGTGATTCTATTGCTAAGTGCTACTATTCAGTCAATTTCATGGTTAGAATTTGCATTTTGATCAAGAACCCGGCAATAACTTGTTTATTGTATTTAAATTTATGGCGATCTAAGCATTTTTGTATGCAATATTTAGGTAAGTTAACTTTTCCTTGTAAAGGATTTAGACATTGTATCCATTATTTTCAACAGAATTTTGTTCAGTATTATTGACACAAAGAGTGAAGGTTGCTGCCCAAAAAAATGTTCAAGCCCACTTTTATATATATTATTTTTTTATACACTAAAGAGCCAAAACATTATGACCGCACCTACATTTTGCAATGAACTCGCCTGGATGACGTGGAAAGCACATGATAAGGTGGAAGTGATATTTAACTGTTGCTGGAGAGAATGAAGAATCATTCTTTCACTTACTTCTGTGTGTGATGGGAAAGGCGACTAAGTGAATTTGAAAGAGGGTAGATTCGAATGGCTCGAAGACTCGGAACAAGTGTTTCCGAAACTGCAGCGACTCGTGGTTTGTTCGCGATCTACAGTTGTTAATACTTGTGCAAAGTGGATGAATGACGGTGAAACCAGCAGTAGACGACATGGTGCTGGACGTCCACACGGTATCAAAGAAAAAGGTCGTCAGAGACTGTCTCGCAAGGTGAAGCAAAACCGGAGCAAAACAGTGGCTCAGCTGACAACCCAATACAATGCAGGGCCAAGTAGAATAGTATCGGAGCACACTGTTCAGCGGACACTGTTGGATATGGGGCTATGCAGCAAACGTCCCACTCGTATGTCTTTGCTGACCAAGCGTCATTGCCAACTGCGCCTGCGCTGGGCCCGGGAACATCGCGACTGGTCCATGGATCAATGGGAGAGAGTTGCCTGGTCAGATGAATCATGGTTTGTCATTTACCACGCCGATGGCCGTGTCAGGATACGCCATCTTCCAGGCGAACAGTTGATCCCTCAATGTACAGTTGGTCATACACAGACCGGTGGTGGGGTAATATGATTTGGGTGTCTTTGAGACCCGTGGTTGTGGTAGAGAAGACCATGAATGTTACAGGGTATCTGAACATCATTGCGGACCAGTTGCACCCTTACATGGCCTCTGTTTTTCCGGCTGAAAATGGAATGTTCCAACAGGACAACGCCCCGCGTCACAAGGCTAAAATTGTGTTGGAGTGGTTTCAGGAACATGATGCTGAATTCCAGTTAATGTCCTTGGCGCCTAACTCAACAGATCTCAATCCAATAGAGCACATTGGGATGTCATGGGACGGCAGCTCAGAGTTCAAAGACCACCAATTCGCAATATCTCAGATTTGCGTGACCGTTGCTTAAACATTTGGAACAGTCTGTCTCCGGCCATCTACCAAGGACTTGTGGCATCCATCCGAAGGCGGCTATATGATATATTGGGTGCCAAAGGTGAGCTAACTCGTTATTGAAAGGTGGTCATAATGTTTTGGCTCTTGAAAGCTGTATTAAGAGTCAGCAATGTTTATAATATTACAGCCTCCATATATATATTATATTATATATTTTTTTTTTTTTTTTTTTTTTTTTTTTTTTTTTTTTTTTTTTTTTTTTTTTTTTTTTTTTTTTTTTTTTTTTTTTTTTATATATTATTATATATATTAATTTTATATTTTCTAATATATCTTTTTTTAAATCATCTATCTGGTTTACCTTTCATTATTTTTTTTCGTTTCAGTTTTAGTGATGAATCAAACTATATAATATATATATATATATATATATATATATATAATCAAAATTTCTCTACAAGAGAGAGATGAATTAACATGATTAAAAATGAAAACAGCTTTGTCGAATTTTGCAGCAGACTTAAAACTTCATTTCATTCCATCTAAGTCAATTGCCACCTTTTCCACTACAAACAAACATCTTTATAATTACCAGCCCAAACTGAGACTAAATAATCAGGATCTTACGTATGAAAAGCATCCGAAATATTCGGGGTTTATTTTAGACCCTGAACTCACAAGTAACAAAGACATTGATTATCTTGTTTTGAAAAGTATAAAACGCCTCAACATCATGGAATACATCGCTGGTAAGAATTGGGGAGCTGATGCGGTTACGCTAAGACTTACTTATTTGACGCTCATTCGCTCGATTCTTGAATATGGATTTCCAAACTATTGTTGTGCTTCTAACTCTGTTCTGAAGAAATTAGAGCAAGTACTACTAAGTGCTGCTCGTATCAGCACTGGTCTGAAGCACAGTTGCCATTCAAACATCGTTCTATTTGAGGCAGATGTACAACCTCTTCTATTTCGTAGACAGACTGGACTGGTCAAATACTTTAACAAGCTTTCTAGCTTCGGCCAACAATACCAAAGGTCTAAGTACCTGAATAACTGGGTAAACGGGCAAAGACTAAAGAAAAATAGCCCCTTCAGCCAAGTTGAGTCCGAGAACTTTCTTTCTGGTGAAGTAGAGCCTTTTTCTCTACAATGTATCTTGAATCCTTTGGAGGGACTCTCCAGGGTGTATTTCCATTTCAAATTAAGTTTACCCGTCATTAAGAAAATTTTTGTCTCTAGCCATCTCAGACATTTGGCACTGGATATCATTAACATCATCCCCCATGATGCAATCAAAATTTATACTGATGGTAGTAGAATATATAACCAGGCCGGTAGTGATATCTATATCGAAACGCCTCAGGAAAAATTGTCCCTGAAGTATCGCAATCCAGATTTTTGCTCAGTTTTCAGAAGTGAACTAATAGCCATTGACGCGGGACTTGAGGCCATTCTATCCAAGAAGAATTACGGTGATCTTTAGATTATCTTCAACACCTTTTCAAATGGTTTATTGTCGGCGACAAAACCAGCGTCTCCATCTTACACAATCTAAACCATATATCACTACACCATGCTATTCATTTCCAATGGATCCAAGCTCACGTCGAACTTTATGGCAATGAAATGGCGGACAAACAAGCAAAGGAGGGCTATAATCTTCCAACCCTTTTTACATCCGTCCTTACCTATCTGGAATTATACTCCTTAAAAGAATCTCAAAATTTGGTAGAGTGGAGAGCGCCTCCCACTAATCATTGGTATGAGGGTAATAGACCTGGATTGGTCCTAGCCCTCAAGTGTGATAGATGCTCCCAGACTACACTTTCTCGTCTTGCTAATGGTCACATCAAGTGCCTTTCATTCTCAGCGAACAAGAAGATCGTCTCCATCTGTGCAAGGTGTCAAGATCACCAGGCTTCACTGGAGCACATAATGCGTTGTATGGATCTCACAAGCAAATATATCTACCCAGATCCCTTTCTTGTGCTGGACTTTTTGAGAGTCAACGATTTATTTGATATTGTCTGACTTCGTCAGACCCTGGAGGATTAGCAAAAACAACACAAACAACAAAACCGAAAAAATTTGTAATTGCAAGATAAAAAGACACCAGAATTTAAAAGGAGATACGAAAAATTGAAATAACAGAGTTAAATATAAAAATATAAAAAAATGGATGCTACTATATTATCACCTTGCTGACTTAGGACAGCTTATATACAAAAAATTTCTCTTAAAAAATGTCTCTATATAAAAATGGGGTTGAACATATTTTTTGCCCAGCCAACCTTCCCCCTTTTCAGTTAATAATACCGAGCAAAACCTACTGGAAATAATGGATAAGAAATCTAAATCCATTATGAGAAAAAGGTAACTTACATAAAAATTGCATACAGAAATGCAGAGCCAGCGCTAAATCTGAGTACAATAAACAAGTTATTGCCAGATTCTGGACCCAAATACAAATTCAAAACAAAGCAATGGCTGAAAAGTAGCACTTAGCAAAAGTATGAAAAGAATAGAAATAATAAAATAAAAATTGTAAACATAATAACATTATTTTAGAGATTCTAAGATAATATAATTTAAAAGCTATAATAAATTTAAAAATAAGTTTTAAAAAAGTAAACTTATCTAAAACTAAAAAATGGGGGTATCTAAAACTATCTAGGAAGAATAATAAGTCTAAAATATGAACCTGTTAAAAATATGGAAATTTAATCCTTACTATATAGAATTTCATTATTCAAATATCTATTAATAAAATTAATTGGGTATTTTTGAATTAAACAGTATTTAGTAAAATGTTTACAGTTTTTTTTTATTTTTCGTGATTTATTTGAAACTAAAAATTTATTGCGTAGTGAGTAATTAATAACAATATTTTTGAATATAAAAACATGCACATTACTCTCCCAATGCGGTACTTTTATAATATTGAAATTATAGTCTTCTCGTTTATCGTAAATATTAGTAACTGTTTTATTATCTTTTAATTTAATTTCTACATCAAGAAAATTTGCTTCATAATTTTTACTATTTGTCTGAATTAAATTAATATATTGTGGATAAAAATTAATATTCGGTTTAAAGTGTTCTTGCTTGCCAAAAATGATTATATCATCTATATAACGAAAAAGGTAATATTCTAAGTTGTCTGTGTGAAACTATTTTCAAAATAATGTAAATATAAATTGGCAAGACAGTTGATTACCATTATGTTAGACCTTAATCTTAGAATAAAAAATAGTTACCATTATGATAAACATAATTCTCTTTTAGAACTAACTAAGTAGAGAACCAAATCTATCATATTTAACATTTTTAAAGAAATTATCTTCATGTAATTTTACAAGTGTTTTTATCATATATAACAATACCCAATAAAACTAAGATATACAAATAGTTATAGTCCTAAGAATAATTAATTAGAATATGAAGAAATATTATCCACAGTAGTATAATAGCAAACTCTCGGCGTCACAAACCAAGAATGCATGTTTAAGTAATGTTTTGCAGCCAGCCAACCTGTACCCCTGAAATTTTCCTATACTACTGGACTATAAGGAAAATAGTATATACAATAAATATGCTATTGTTTGGAAGTAAAACACACTAATGCTACATTTAAATGAAATATAACAGAAAAAATTAATAAAAAATACTTACTCAATATATAATTTAAAAATATGTTATGTAAATACTGTTAAATAAGTATACATCCATCTCACCACACACGCACACACACATTCGATATATATATATATTTATGTCTGAGGAAAAATTTTTAAAAATGTTTTCTTCTTTTTTCACAATAAATCTTAGAAGACAATTTTTACGAACACTTAATTGTCCTCATGTTTGTCAATTCATTCACACTAATTTTTCATTTTAATCATACCTGGGGTTTTATTTAATGTTCTGTTTTTCTAGTCATATTTATCGAATAGATTTCGCATATTTCTCACTAACATAAGAATATTTTGAATATTTAAATTATTCATTAACTTTAATTTGTGGGACAATATTTTCAATGTTTGTTCAATTGTATTAATATTTTTTTCTTTTAAATGCAACTATTTATGCTAACATAATTTAACAAATGACAATAATTACACTTAAAGATTAAAATATTTATTTTAATGAAATTTCTAAGATAGAATGTTAAAGATAATGTTAGGATGTTAAGATAGATGTGTTAAAAAAAAGAGCAATGACGCTCATTATTTTAATCATCTCTATTATGACAATTATAATTTTGTCAACAAATGATTTAAAATAAATGTTATCAATTAAAAAATATTAAAGAAAAGTATTTTGAAATTTTCGTTTCATTAAATATGTATAATCTACTAAAAAACTGTTTGTTCTAAAATATCTAATTAGCAGTTGAAAGAAATTGTCTTTCTCTACTTTTCTTTATTTCAACATTTACATCAGTTAAAAAGAAGGGGAAAAAAGAATTATTCGAATAATTATTCTTATTTCTAAAATACTTTAAATACGAGTGAGTTTCTTTTTGCAAAACATTAAAGAACTTTTTCGAAAAAAATTAAAGGAAATTTGTAGAATATTTATTAGACATTAATTATAATTATTAAACTTACATCTCATAAATAAGTCAAAACTAAAGCTATTCAAAGAAAATTACGCGAATGGTATGTATTTCCAATTAAATTAATCAAATTACTTTATGACACAAAAATAGAAAGCTACATCCAGATAAAATTATTCAAGATTGACAAAATATGTTGAAATAGAATATATTTGCTGCCTCAAAAATTAAATGTAATGGAAATAAATTTTTAATAGTGAAGAAATAATAAATGAAGAATTCAAAAATTTGAAACAATATAATATTTAAATTTTGTTGATATTCAAATATTTAGTTATGTTAATTGTGTGAAAATTTTAACATATTTTGTACAAATATTCTTGCATGTATTTTGTGTTTACCCCATTCATGTTTTAGCTAAGTACAATAATTTTGTAAAGTATAACCGGGTTTAATTTGAAAAGTCCATTGTTTATGTAAATGTTGTCTTACACGTCCAATTTTTGTAATTTATCCAATTGTTCTTTAAATTTAAATTAAATTATATAATAAATTTTATAATAAATATGCCATTCAAATAATCAATCAAAAATAAATTTTGGAAATAAAACAATATTATTCCGTACTTAAAAAATCCTCTCTACAATGTTTAAGATCCCTGGCATCATTTAGACTCTTCTAAAAGTTATATGAATTACTTTTCAAATACTCAACCTTCCTTAATAAATATTAAAAATTATGGAATTAATTACTTTCAGTAATATATTATAAAGCAGGTGTCGGTAAACTATGACAGCATGCCACATTTGGAACGCGGTACAATTTTAATTGTACCGCGAACATTTCTCTTTAAACTTGTCAATTTTTAAGTGGATGGAAGTGTACAATTTTGTAATGGAGTTTATTGGACTAGTATCTTCAGAATTAAGGAAATCTAAATGTACGAAATTGCGGAAAATCTCAAAGACTCTTTTGATAATTCGTCACTTATTGTTGGATGTGATTAATGGAGAAGTTTAATTGTTTGTGAAGAGAGAAAATTGCTCATACAGTCTGCTTTCCGCTTTTGATTCTACATATCTGTGTGGACAAATCTTTTCTCATATGAAAAACATTTTGAGTCCACAAACAAGTTGTTTAACAGCTGAATATTAAGATTCGTGTCGAAATGAAAGACACAAATTATACACTTGATACTGCTATATGAAGTAGAACGGTTCACAGGCTAGGTACATATTAAAATATTTATTTTACTATATTGAAGTAGAATTCCTTATATTTATGTTATTTCTCATTTTTGAATAAATATTTAATGATACATAATACAAAATATATGCAAAATTTTAATTTTTCATTTATGTTGAAGAAATAGTTACAGTTTATGCTTATTTTATGTCAATATATATTTATAAATTATGCATAATTAACACATAATATAAATCTCTAAATCTTAATTTCTGTCTTCTATTCTCTAACTCTGCATGCATTAATGTGGGAATCGAATTGCATCAAATATTTCCAGCAGTGTGGTCCCCCGAATCATATTGGTATTTTGTTTTGGCACGCCACAGCTACAAGGTTGCCAACCCCTGTAAAATGTGATTAGGTTTTTTGAGTATGCATGAGGACATTGTACAATCTCAAAATAATTATTAAAAGTCAACTGATGACAGTTATGTTAACCCATAAACTCACACAAGTGTTTTTTCAAATTTCCTCATAACAATGCAATTTGTATATCAGATATTGTTTTCTGAAGGAAAATATGTTTAATAAAGTTTACATCTGAAGTAAAAGTACACTGCTGAACGTGATTTATTAAAACAAAATATACGTAGAGTGGTTACGGAGTTCGTGTTTCCTTGTGGAAACTTAACCTCCTGTCTATGAGATTGAGTTTTGATTTGCTTTAGCTTTATCTTAGCCCAGTACTGCGAGAAAGTATTTAGATTTTTTTTTTTAAAAGTTAAATTAAAAAATGAGTGGGGAATTTGAAAACTTTAAAAAAAAGAAATTGTATATAGTGAGAGAAGTGCTTTGAAAAATTTAAATAAACTTGAGTTAATAGTGCTTTAGATCTAGGTGTGTGGAAAAATAAAGAGTTCAGTTAAAAATGTCTAATGTGTCCCTACATTATGTGCATCGGGGGACCGAGTGCGCTTGTGTGAGGGATTTATCATTTGGCTGAAGAGCGGCTAGCGGGTGGTCCCGTCTAGTCGAAGTCGGCCCTCGGAATGCTAGTTGCCTGAAAAACGGGGGTATATGAGTTACTAGAGTAGAAACTGCGCCGGCCAATCGGGTTGCAGCCTCTCGGAGTGGGAGGGGAGCATGAAAGTGGACATTAGAAAAAGTCTATTCTGAGAGCAGGGAATGCAATTGGACTGCTAGCTCTGCTCTTATTGGAGGAGAGAAAGACTGAGTAATGGTGGGTGAAGAAAAAATTTTGGAGAGGGAGGAATTAATAAATTTAGAAGGGTTGGAAATTTGGAAAATAGTTAACAAAGAATGTTTCTGGGTCTATTAAAAAGAGGGTTCAGGGGGTACTTTTCGATTCTTTGGATATTGCCGTGGGTGTCGATATTATTAAAGAATTTAATGGCAATCTTTTTGATTACCTCTCTAAGTGTTTTGAGGTTTAGTGCAAATCTGATATCGTCATTGCGAATGTACCAGTCAGCTTTTGTGATAGTACGAATGGTAATATTTTGAGCTCTTTCGATGAGATTAATATTCGAATTGGCTGCGTGACCCCAGATTGGGCAGGCGTAAATGATGGTGGGTCGTAGGATTTGCGTATAAATAAGCATTTTGTTTCTGAGGGATAAAAAGTATTTCTGGGAGATTAATGGGTAGATTTTAGCCACGGAAATTCTGAAATTTTTTCTTAGTCTTGTTAGGTGTGTCGCGTATCTAAAATGATACCAAGATATTGGGTGTTTTGAGACCAGGGTATATGGGTGTTGTGTAAAAATAGGTCTGGTGGTTTCTTTTTAATGTGACGAGAGAAGAAGACGGCCTCTGTTTTGTTTACATTGAGGGAATTTTCCAAGTAGAGAACCAGTCTTCGAGTCTCGCTAGGTGTTTGTGTAATGTGTGGGTGATTGTTTTTAAATCACTGTTCTGTACGAGGATTGCCGTGTCGTCGGCGTACATGCCGATTGTCGAGAAGCTTGTTCTAGGGATATTATTGACACAGATGTTAAAAAGCGTAGGAGACAAGAGGGTCCCTTGTGGGACTCCTGCATTTATGTTTTTGAGAGAGAAGTAGCAGTGATTTACAGGAACTGCAAAGTTTCTGATTTTTAGGAAGGAGTTTATTAGTTTAATTAGATATGAGAAGCTGGTGTGATGTGGAAAGATTGGCTCAGAAGCCATGTTGCTGTGGGATTAGGATATCGTTTAGAATGAGATGATCATTTAATCTATTTAGTATTACTTTCTCAGTGATTTTGCTGGAGGGAAATAGGCAGACACGAGTCCACCAACGTGGGATCTTTACCGGGCTTCAAAATCGGTACAACTGTGGCTGTTTTCCACGCTTGTGGTAAGGAGGCTATTTTTAAAATAATATTTATTAGATCTGTTAATTGGAAAATGACAGTCATGGGGAAATTTTAAACCATTTTGTTAGTGATGCTTTCGTGGCCAGGGGCATTTTTGATTTTGATATTTTTAATGTAATGGAGAAGTTCAGAAGGTTTAGTGTGAGTTGGGGTATCGTCAAGGTTATTGTCGTTGATAAAGAACCTATTAACGAGCCTCGTGTGTTTGGTGTCGTTTTCTGGGTTTGATATATTGTTTAGCTGAAACTGATTTTCTAGCAAATATACTAGACTTTCATCTTTCTTTTTGTCTGTATAGGCAATACCGGTGGGGTCTGTCAGGACTGAGATGGAGGATCTCTTCTTAAAATATTTGGCCATGTTCCATAAGGAACCGTCCTCAGTGTCGTTGTGTTGAAGGTGTTTACTTTCCTTCGTATCTTTTTTTGGTGTCTATTTAGAGCATTTTTGTCGTTGGGGTGTCTTGTGCATTGCTAGAGTTTTCTGGCCTGGTTTGTTCTGCTGTTTAAAGAGTGATTTAAGATCGTTGTCAATAAAGAATTTGTTGTTTTTGTGTATTTTGCGCGAGGAGCTATCTTATGCATTTAGGATGTTAGAAGTTAGATCGGTGACCTGCTTCTTGATATCCTCTCCGGTGTGCGCTGTGATTGGTTGGAATTGGGTGGTATGTCTAAAACGCTCCCAGTCAGTAGTGACTGTGCGAGTGGGAAAATTAAATTTAATAGAAGTTTGAAATTTAAGATGATCGATTTATGGTCTGAACTGAGCTCTAGTATATAATTAATACTGGTTTAAAACAAAGCGAGATGCTCAGAGTTGAGTGAGTTTTAAATGAGCAGTCTTATTTTAATATTCTCATTATTTTTAAACCTCCTACTACTTCAATACGCGGTGAAAATAAAATAAATCAATTTCATTATTTTCATTGCCACCTCACAGTATTGGTGCTACTTCAAATCTCTCAAAAAGTATGCATTTTTTAAAAAAAAAAACTAAAGTAAATGAATAAAAATTTTAAATCAAAAGAATAACGAATCATGATGTAATTGTTTATTTAGTAAGTTGAATAACTACCAATAATATTTTTAAATAAAAAAAACCATAATAGAATAAGTAAACACTTTTATAGATGTCAGTTTCTATAGAAAAACAATGTTTTGCATTTATTTGCTTTCTGAATAAGATTTGAAATATGATAAATTTTAACAAGTAGTCAATTTACAAGGGGGAAAAAACTTCAGGGAATGATTTTTGCAGATGATTTAAATATTATTTTCTTTTGCTATGAATGTATTACTTCTTGGATGAGATATGCGTAAATTAAACTTTTCTTTTAAATAATGAATTATTAAATTTTGCACTATATTAGATTTTAAAAATATTTACTAAAAATTCGAATTGTGGTACTACAAAATATAGCTACGGAATGTAAATATTACCAATATAAGTGAAATCTCTCTGAGAGAATTAGCCGCATCATGCCTTTAGTTTTCAATTTTAAGATACGAACACACACACGATACAACATAAATTGTGAAGTACGACATTTTTTAAAACTTTAATTATGAAGCTTGAAGTGCAAAATGTGTGTGTGTGTGTGTTTCACAGTTTTTTCTAATATTATTAAATTTATGTAAGGTAATTCCGAAGAAGACGCCAGTTGGAGGAATATGCCAGTTTGTTATAGTACTTTTATGCGTCGATAGATTGCAATACTAAACCCCTGTGAAAAGTCTTGCCTGACATTAAGTGTGGCTTTTGAATTTATCTGAATCGTCTTTAATCGGTGTAATTTTTCGATCTTGGGAGCACACAAAGTGGTGACCACAACTTTTATAATATTTCGTTCCTTATATTTAAAATTCATAAACGTACTTGTTATTTTAAATAAGATATTAGCGATATAAGTGAGTTACGCATTATGTTACACGAACGATACCTCGAGAGGTGGTCATAACACTGTAGTAAATAAGGACATAAGTGTGTGTGTGACATTTACCCTCTATATTTGGGAGAAGACGCCACATGATTCATAAATAAATAAAATGAACTTTAAAATTCGTTTTTTTTAATTTTGTAACATTGTATAATATTGTATAAAATATAAATTCAATTAATTATTATTATTATTATTATTATTAATACATAAATGCAATTAATGATAAGTGATCTATCACCATCGGTTGCCTCCACCAGCACAGAACTCGGGAGTACAGCCCTATTCCTCTGCTCAGAAAATGCAAGCCAACCGGGTGTAAGAAAACTAACATCAGCAGTCTTAACTGAATCAAAGAGGAAAGCAACTATGTGGGAAAAGGCTCGAAGAAAGCTAGAAAAGGCGAGTAAGTTTAAAACAAATAACAAGAATCCTTCAAAGAAGCAAAAGAAAGAGACGTGTCAGTTAATCATCTTCTGGAGAAAAAGTTCCTCTAGATACTAGTGTAGAAAATGTTCATGAGAATAATAATGACGATTTTTGTGCTGTGTATAAAGGGTACTTTTGTGTTAAAAAGTTCCCAAGTGTGACTGGATTCAGCGCATTAAATGCAACAAAAGGACGCACAAAGATTACTTCATGATAATCATTTGCGCTGAGTGAAGTGTTGTGTAGACTATCATTCAAAACTGTAATGTTATTATTTTTAACAAGCTAATTATAAAAGAAATTATTTTATTTTTGTTTTTCTTTAGTTATTGTTATAGCCCAAGAGCCCACGACCGCCAGACCTTCGTTATTTTTTAAAAGCTGAAAGTTTTTCTACGGATGTCACCAACACAGGTAAGAACGATCAGCGAGTATGGAGTTTGGATTGTGGTTACTTGGGCAGGTAACAGGTAGTAAAGGTGTATAAAATAGTACCTTACTTTCTATAAAGTATAAAGCTCAATTTTTTTATATTTTCTTCGGAATAACATAAGAAATCACGTCATCCATTGCCGGACACTTAGTATGGTTAGAACTTCCTGCCAGACACCCCTGAACTTTAAAAAAATAAAATAAACTTTCGTTATAGTATAAAAGCTGAATTTTATATATGTTACTTGGAGGCCTATAAAAAATGTTACCCCAAAAGCCAGACAGTTTTAATAGTTTTTTCATCTAGCCAGACACATTCAAAGTCCGCTGTCGCGAGTACAACGCAACAGCAATTCAAGCCGATTTGAGTGAGATAGAGTGTTTAGTCTATTGCGATCGCTTAAGAAATCCAATGAAAAAATAATTTTATTACGTTCATAAGCATCTTATATTTTAAACATTATTGAAGTGAAAACTTCTTTAGCGGCATTGGGCACTTATTGATAGGGGAAAATCTTATGGGTTCGCGTCACCGACATGCTCTGACTGGCGCACGCGCAGTGTGCTGTTCTCCTTAGACACTTTCTGGATGGGTGAAATCTCGTGCGTTCGCGCCACCGACATACTTATAGCAGTATATCTGTAGCTATACAGCTGACGTATAGTGCTGTGTATATCTTATAAGGGAAGTTGAATGGATTTAGTGAAAAGTCCAACATGTATATACTGTGCATCGCTCGTTGCGATTCCGAGAATGGGCAATACATATTAATGGTTGCCGTTTATATTTCACCTGGAAAATGTATGAGACAGATACAACAATTTTTATTCGAAAACGTGATGATTTATACAAAAAAAAAAAGGTTCTGAAATACTCGAAAAGAGATTTGGCGAAAAATATGACAATGTACTGATGATTTTTTAAGTGGAGACTTCAATATTAACTTTGCAGATGATAAAAATCTACCACTAATTGAATTTCTAAATAAAACACTTAATTTAAATATGTCTAATGATCGAAAATTCAGATACACATTTTACAAAATATAAAACGAAGATCGATGCGGTTTTTAAGCGATACTTAAATAAATTTGAATCAAACATTTCCCTTTCTTACTTTAGTTACTATAAGCCTATTGTATCTTTTTTAGAATAAAATAAAATAATTGAAAGTATAAAAAGTCTAAGTATTGTTAACATAATGATGACAATGATGGAAACAATTAAAATAAAGTTAAAAATCAAGTACATGAAATTTAAGTAAATATAAATACTATCCATAAATAATATGATTGCATATTAATTGTTATTTCAATTGAATTTTATTTATATTTCGTCATGATCTTGTACAGCCCGTAATATATTTGAAAAATAAAAACCATATAAACATGCATTTAGTAGTTGCTCGGAGTGTCAATAGATGTGAAAACCAGATTGATGTTGATAATTTTAATTCAAACATTATGAAATTTCAAATTTTAATACTAAAAGTTATAAGTTTTCACTTCTATCGGTAGTCTCTATAACTGCCACTTTTTTATTTTATTATTACTAAGTACAAAAAAGTATTATTACATGTAAAAAAATATTTAATCACTTCTAAAACTTTCATCATTGTCGTCGATATTTCCATCTTCGTCACTACTACTCCCGTCCGTTGTTTGATTTTCATCAATATCGCATTCTCCATCAGTTTCTGATAAAAATTAAGCAAGTTTATACAATTATGAATAATTAAAAAATTATGTACAATAATTAGACATAATAATTACATACCTGATTGAGTTTTGAGGGAATCACTCACATAACTTGGTAGTTGATCCCCTTCAAACCATTTAAAGTGGTATTTATTATTTTCCAATATCCAGCCATTATTGGCTGGTTGATATGTGGTTGGAGTTTTCAGATGAGCATTGTTCCAAATGGTACATATATAGTTTGCTCGCAGAAACTGCTGCAATAGCTCGCTTTTGCAAGGTGGTAGATTGCTAGCGTCAAACTTTCGCAACTTCTTTCGGTCAAAAGCTTCTTTTACATCAGAGACTGTATACGAGTCGATGAACATTTGAAGTCGAGCGGCATCAACATCATTTTCATTACCGGCATTGTATACATTGCATATATAAATCTCTGAATAATATTAAAGAAGTTTTGCTGTTCATCTGTATTTTCAATTAATTCGCTGTTACCGAAGTTCTTGAAAGCTTCCTGGTACTCTGGAAATTTTTTTAATATTTTGTAAGGCTTTAATTTTCCTTTTCTGAAGAATGCAGGATTAAAATCACATCCTGTGATGGCATGATATCCAGGTAAGCTCTGACAAATTAACTGTCCCAACTCTGCGTGTATTTTGGTTAGGTCCACATACCTTAAATTATTTCCTGTACCCGTAAGCATCCAAACAACCGACTGATTTTTAAGGTGGTGCATGTTACCAAGCATTATTGCAGCAATATTAGTATCAATACTTCTGATTACTATTTCTGCCTGATAGTTGATGTTACATGCATGGTATACTATCTTTGTATCTGCTTCCTCATGTGCTGGGCATGACAACTCTTCAACCAATCTTGAGACAACTTTGTTGGATTCATTAACAGTGAAGGAATGGCATTTTCTGAAGTTTATGTGTATAATTTTGTTGCCAAAAAAGGGCACCACTTCATCAGTAGCCCAATGTGAAATAAAAAAATCAACCAGAGCTTCTTTAAAATTTAAATTTTTCAGCTCTTTCGCGAAGTCACTTGATCGAATTTGCTCAGGCCCAGTTATGGTGTACTCTAATTGCGCAGATTCTAACCGTTGGGAATGCTCGTAATCTTTGATCGAGGGTTTAAAGTATTGATCAAAGATCACGTCAATTCTCGATGCTTGTAATTGAGTGACCATTTGCAACAATTTTTTTGAAATATTTCCAAATGTTTTTGGAACATTTTTCATTGTATGCAATAGGAAAAAACCATCAATTATTAGAATATCTATATGATGTGGTTGCTCATGCTGGACCTCTTTCTCTAGGCATTTCATTAGAGCAGATTTATCGGTCTTACAAATAGTGCCATCCAAATGGCACATGGACAAGGGTACTGAGGTAATTGGATAAGACAAAATCTTTGAAATGTCTACATTGTAATCCATAGAGATACCCAGCATACGTCCAAATAAATCTCTTTGGATTTTAACTTCTTGAAGTTTACCACCTACTTGAACTTTCTTCTTTTTCTCAAAATCTTTGGAGAAATTGTCAATGGATATTTTTTTATAGCTTTTTCAAATCTGTTGATATCTGATAAACATTCGGAAAAAAATGTTTTACGATGATAATCTCCATTTTTTTTCAATATTTAGAAGGAATGCCTCTACTGGTGGTGATGCGGATTTTCCAGATGAAATATTTATCAGTTGGTCTTTGGGCACTTCTGAGCTGAAGGGATTAATAAATTGATCGAAGGTAGCGATAAATTGTCTCAATTGTTTGGTATTTTTCCGGATATTATGGAGATTTAAGTCTGTTGAAACATCTTGATGAGTTTGCAGTCCTAGTTCTAGATAAACTTGACTTATAATCGTAGACCTAACATCATGATTACGAGCCCACCGTTGACGTGCCGAAATTGAATTAGTGAAGTGTATAACACCTGTGAGCCTTCTAGCAGCGTCTGTATTTAGAGTTTGCTCTATTACCAGGTCAATCGGTTGTCTAGTAAATGGTTTATTGGTCCGTTTGATACCAAAGCAACCCTTGTTTAAATCCTTCGTATAAGTCAGGATGGGTTTCTGCAACTTTCAGCAAATTATCATAATATTTTACGGTCCACCGGGCATAATTTTGTTGGTTGCATATAAAAAATAAATTTGTAATTTTAGGCAACGTTGATATGAAAAGTTCAAAATCCCCAGTGCAAATGCTCCGTGACAGGTCCAAGTAATGATGTATAAGGTTGATGTAAATTAAATAAAATTGGGAAGTTTTACCATGCTCACCATTGAAACATCGTTGCTTGAAAATATTGTAATTATTCATCAATTCTTTCAGATCTTCATTTTCAATATGAAATGACGATATTTCACAGTTTTGTAGTCTTTTCACTTCATCTATCATATCATCTGTTAATGTTAATTATCATGTTGTAAAAATGATTTAAAATTTAGAACTTCTAATCCCAATGCTACTAGAGGATGCAATCTTTTGCAGCGGTTGAAGTGCTTTCCGTCAAGAAAACCATTCACAGAACCACTTGCCAGCAAACTACTCTCAACCATAACATTTGTTAACCCACAGTCACTAATTACTTTACCGATTGCTTTAAAAATAAGCCATCATAATATGGAATGGCCCTAGATGTATAAATAAATTATCAAATTTAGGTTTTTCCGGTAGCTTGTATTTGAAACGCTACTTTTGCTATCGCAAGATCGTACGTAACCTGGATGCAACGTTGATGTAAATCTTCAGCTATTTT